>APFE030230405.1:2684-18341 GCA_000404065.3 Pinus taeda
GGCATCATGGAGTGAGTCTTGGAAGGAGATATGCTAGAGGCTTGAGGCAGGACGGATCCAGAAGGAGGCTGAGCTTGGAGCCTGCAAAGGTTGCTCAAGTGATATTACTCTTTTTGTATTTTCTATTTGTCTATAATAAAGAAACATGTCATGATTCCCGATATGCTTCTTCTTTATGTTTATGATGTTCATGTTTGAATTTCATGTATGAATGGATGTCTACAAGTTCATAACTAACTTCCTTCTTGTATAACATAAAGACGATTTTTGTATAAATCTTTGTCCATATACTGCTGCATTCTTTGGAATTGTTGGTTTTGCAGGGCAAAGGAGTGAAAGGGACGTGAAGAAGGGTTTGGACCCTTGAGGAACTACCCAAACGTAGGACCTAAGGTACGTCCTTCTTTCTTTAGAATTAGATTTTGCTGGCATAATGGCTATGTGTGTGCATGTTTCTTTGTTTAGACAACTTTCAGTCTGCTAGGGTTCCACCCAAAAGCCCTAGGGGATAAAATCCCTCAACAACCACGATACTACTTTAATAGGAGGATAAATTTTTTTTGCTCTTGTGGTGTACAACTAGTACCAAGATTCACATACTTTGAATCTTCTTCTATTCCTAGATTTACCTGCTCATGCGACAATGTAGAGTTGTGGGTCTTAGCATTCATAGGCCCCTGAAAATGGTTTTGCAGGTGATATATCTATTCCAGTGATACCACACCCTTGGGATGAGGTTTCCTTTGCTTGTACTAGTTGCGTCCTATAGATTATGCTCGTTCTCGTCATCATCTATCACTGCATCTTTAAAGACGTCAGCATTGGCCATAAAATGCAGTATTTGTTGATCATCATCAAAAATGTGTAAATTAGTTATGTTTTCTAGGAGAGATGGTTTATACAAAATTCCAATAGCAAAGTTGTCCCTTAAGGGTAACATCCTAGGAGCTGTGTTTTCCAAGGCATTTGTGGTTGCATTACGCATTCTTGGTACTAAAATAATATTGAAATCAAGGAAATGAGAAATGAGTCATCATACCTCTTGTTGATAACTCTTAAGATGAGGTGACACATTGTGTATAGTGTTACATACCTGACGCACCATGATTTCAGAGTCACCTACCACTTTTAGGACAACAACATTGAGGTCAATGGCCTTTTATAAGCCTAACATGAGAGCTTCATACTATGCGGTGTTGTTCATGCACTCAAATTCCAAGCAACTAGAGATTAAATTTTTTCTTTGCAATAGGTCTATTAAAATGCAACTAGATCCAGCGTCCTCCCGTGTTTTGGATCCGTCAAAGTACATGGTCCACATATCATCTGTACAGGGACCACTTACCACACTAGTACTACTGTTACTACTATTACTACTACTTATTGTACAAGTTTCATTTTCTCCAGTTGAACATGGAAGGAGCTCTAACTATGTGTTTGGTGGGATTGGGAATGGCTCTTCAAGATAGCACCCCAATTGTGTCTCTAGAAACTAATTGTCGAAAACAAGTTCCTCGAAAGCCAACAACTTGTTATGTCCATTCAAGGGAGTTGCATTTTGCTTCATGTGTCTCTCTGACAATATTCAGATCTAGTTGTTCCTACCCTTATACAGAAGCCATAAGTGCGACCGATTAGTGGAAACGTATCCTTGTAGCTTGCTTGACCAGTCTCTATCCAGTAATACCCCATATGCTTTTGGAATGTCCATAATTACAATATTTATGCATTGATGAACTTATTTGTCTGATGATAGCCATATGATCACATCCTTGAGTTCACCAATTGCTGGAACACAAGTTTTGTCCAGTTGGATGATCTATGCATCTGTCTTACTCCATTGAGTGTTGATTTTCTTTGCCACAGAGAGTGGCATGACATTAATCGATGCACTAGAATCAACCAAGAAGTTGTGAACATTGAAGTTAAAGATTTGAAATGACAACAAGAATGGTGGGAAGAGTGAGTTTGCCTCCAAGTGGAGTGCGTTAAGCACAGATGTGGGAGCGTAAAGATACTTACTAAATCCCTTGTCTCAAGAGGTAGCAGCACCGGTAGAGGTTTGCCCAAGTGCTTGTAGAAGAATGTCTCACTGGGTCATGATTTTTGTGAGTTTAAACAAAGATGTGTTCACGTGAACCTTCTTCATGAATTCTATAATGTTGTACTCTATTGCGGGAAGACTCATTGAAGTGTCTGGGGTGGAATTAAATTCATGGTTTCCGATGGCATGTTTATGTCTTTATTGCTTGTGGAAACAGTTTTCGTTGAAGTTGTCTTCCTAGACTTACTTTGAGTATTCTTTGTTGAGTCAACTAGAGGATCCATTTTCCTTCATAAAGTTTCTTAGAATTTCTATTTTGGTACCTCAATCATAGTGATGGCCCCTTGACTCCTCAAGTTGTATCAGTTATTTTGCTTCTAGGTTGGACTGTCAATTGGAGGCTCCTTATCAATGGTGCTTTTATGGGATGCGAGAACATATTGATACATGTTTACTACATGCCCAGTGTTTGGAGCTTCATTAGCTATAGTAGCTTCTTCTTCATCATCATGCTCTAGTTTTTCATCAACCATGGCCTTGTCACACAACTGTGTAATAAGACTACTCATTCCATGGTTCTATTCTCGGCACGTCTTTTTCAAATGATGTACATGGTGGAACATGCAGTATGAGTTTGTGTCATTTTTCTCAACGTTCAAAACCATGTTGGAGCTCTATGTAGATTTGGTTAGCTACCTATTGCTACTGCTAGAAGCTATGTTCTTCCTTTCTGGGTACCTAGGAGGCCTATTACTCATGGTGGTCTCACTTGTCCTTTGTTTAAGTTCAACCATTTTGGTGGTTAGGGACTTGATGAGATGAGTAAGGATCTCAGTATAGTTCATTTCCTTTTCCTTGGCCTTTCTCACAGAGGTCTAATACCTCTTACCCATGTCTTTGGAGTCCTTAGTGGGTTCATCATCTAAAATGACTCCAATAGCTCACATGTCCTTTTCTAAGGAAATAGCCTCTTCATAGTTTTATGCTAAAGTTCGTTTCACAACTCGCTTGACGAACTGCACAATACTGGTTGGAAAAGGAGAAGTTGAGTAGTCAATAATGATGGAGTCATGAGGTTTTGTATCATCTGAGAACTTTCTCAAAATATGGTTGAACCTCTTATTGAAATCCTTGACCTTTTCTTTCTGCTCCATCTTGAGACTGCATAACTCCTTCAGTAACATGGCAAGCAATTTAGCTTCAGAAAATTTCTCAAGAAAGATCCTTTTGAATGCCCTCCAATTCTCGATGGAGTTTGGAGGAAGGTTGTGGTACTGTACAGTTTATCTACCATCCAAGGTACATGAAAATAGTCTACATGCAACGGCATCATAACATACCTCGAGTGTCTGCAGATGTAGGTAGAAATTGCTTAAGTGGTCTTCTCCCTTCACTATCCTGTAAGGGTCATATTTCATTAAGAGCTTCTCTGCATGTCTTGGCATCTTGTGCAAGACACCAGTAAGTTCCAACAGGCCCTCAATCATCTAATCCAAATTTTGGTCTGTCATGTTGTCTTCTTCATTGTCTTCCTCTTCCTCTTTTCAATCTCACGGTTCCTCTTATGAATTTCTTGGTTCCTCCTCTTATCCTCCTCCTTTTATTCCTTCCCCTTTACCTCCTCCACTAGAACTTGAACTTGATAGAAAGGGGTGGCCTTCTTCTTCTCCTTGAAAGAGTGGAGGCTCTTCTTCCTTCTGCACAAATTATGTTAGTTCTTCAAGAGTGGAAACAATCACTTCTTCAACAAATGTAACTACTACTCCTATGGGGGTAGTCTTGTTCTTATTTTGATAATATGGAAGATTGAAAACTACTAGAATCAATCCAACAACTTTTGCAAACTCATGGGTGATGGGATAGAGAGCCTAGATTTGATGGTACAAGATTTCACGTTCAGGCCTCAGAGGTGAGGAATTACCAAATTCAGAGTTGTGGGTAGTGGAGAGGGAGTGAACATTACTTCCTTGAATAGAAGATGGATAAGTGGGGTTGGTGGGACAATCAACCATAAAATATCGGCGTCCCTCCTTCTAGCACCAAAAACGTTGATGGTGCTAGATCCACCAACATTCAAGGCATATCCATGATATTAGGTCCCAATTAGACCTCACACCATATGGTGTAGGATTTCCATCTGGTATGATGGCTCAATTTCCAAATGCTTAGATATTTTCCTTAGCTCTAGTTGTCATCACATGAGAGTGTTGCAATGGTACCTTTGAAAATCAAGGTGAGTGTGCATGGTGAGTGTGCAACGTAATTGTTTCTAGGTTCTCTTATTGCAAAAGGGAGGAGAAATGTGAGCCTCTAATTGAGAGGTAATCATAACACCCAGGAAGAGACACACATGAAATATGAATACATGTCCAACATCTAGCGGAATAATCCACAATGAATGTGGCAGTCGTTAAAACCAAAGAGTAGGGAAAGATTCATCTACCATCTAGGAATAGTCCACATCCAATGTGACAGTCATTCTAACTAATGAGTGGGGATAAGGTATGTCTATTATCCTATGGAATAGTCCGCAAGGATGAGAAAGTAGTGACAACCATTATGACACATTCCCAACAAAATAATCACTAAAACAACTGAAATAGTTCAACTATCTTGGTACATGTGAAACAAACATGAAATATAAATGCTCATAGAATAGTCTTACAAACATCCATAATTCATGCATGGAAAAGTGTTGGCTTGAAAAGGCTTATGTATTAAGAAAATATTCCAAGACACATATTTACATCATACATCACCCGCCCCAGTAGTGGGACATTGAAGCCACTCCTTACTGCTCAAGGAACTCACTAAAAATACCTATGCTTTGTGGGATGAGCCAAGGTGAAAAGTCATTTTCTCATACAATGAGGGGGTATATATTGTTGTGGAGGTAAATCCCCTCTGCAGACAGAGGCGATCCCTACTAGCCCAAATGGGGTCTAGCAACAATCAAACAACGCTAACACGCAAGTTCCTAATTGCAAATCAAAGACCGATGATGAGGGCCTACCTGGGTTCCAACACTAGTACTTGTAGAATAGTCGTTGCTCCCATTCCTTTGCTCCGGCTGGTCACTATCCCCACAATCCTCGTGAACAGACACCTGCACATGCAAAGAACAAAACAAATACAAGCATAAAAGCCAATAGATGCAACTATATATCAGTCAGAAAGGATATAACTCAATCATCATTACAAAAGACAATAAGAGTGGAACCATAATGATAGTCATCTATTATTGATAAACAAAGAAGAATACAACCATAGTTCTGATGTCAAATCCTCCTTTGGCTGGGTGATCAGCAGCACATGCCTTGCAAAGCTTGTTGGGAATGGGGAAACAAGCCTCACTCTCCTTGGTTACTTGGACAAGAATCTCCTCACTTTAGATTTAGCCATATGGGGATGAAGAAGGATTCTTGTAGCATGAGCTTAGCAATTATCAGACTTTGGGACTTAGAATTTGGAACTTGGAGACTAGCTTGTCAAAGGCAAAAGGACAAGATTTTATAGATAGAGGAGAAGGAGTTAGGATTTCCACAATAGTCATGGGGTTGGCTTTATCACTAAGAAGCTTCCATGAGAAGGTGGCAAACAACTTCCCTTCTATGGAGATTCGAAGCCAAACTGAACCAACTCAAGATGGAATCAGTTCATGAATGGGTTAGGAAGAACCTTCGTAGGTTTGTTTTTTAAAAGCTTTACCCAACTGGGCTAGCGCGAGTGTGACTCTGAGACAGAGCGCCAGCTGGCGCGCCCTCTTGGAGGATTTCCCCCATTGGAGCGAGTGATACACAGTGAAACTGTGCCAATGGAAAAAAGGCCTATTTTTATGGGTATTTTGCAGAAGGTGTCTTCAGGGCATATGAAGTTCATGTCTAGGGGAATACAATGCAAGTGTTTCCAGGTCATGTCACTTCTCACAAGTTCCGAAACGAGTCCTCCAAGGTGCGGGAGAAGGGGTAACAGGGACGATGACAAATTACTATGCAACAGATGCCCCCTAAAGCATGAAGCCCAAGAGAGAGAAGGGTGAAACGCTTTACAAGAACATGGCCAACTGAGAACACTACCGTCAGAGAACCTGCACGAAGAAGTACAACTGATATCTCAAGTACATGATGTATGTGGTATGGGTGCATCCATCCATAGCAAAGTACATAAAAACTAGATCCAAGGTATGGGCATAGCCATCCAGGAAGGATCGATAAATAGACTCAGGCATGGTCACAGCCATCCAGTGAATGAGTCATGTAATGATCATAATAATCCACAAAATCACAACCTAGATCTCAACAGACAAAATCCAGGGTCTCGCGCTCCATCTCGACCCGAACAAAGTACAAGTTCAAGCATGCGAATATGGGAGTCGAAGTCGAACATGCAAGAACATCATCTGATTACCAGTCAACGATTGAAAACTTAACAGAAGCGAGAGGGACCACCAATAATGACAATGCTCCTCAAGATACTATAGGTACAATCTACGGCATGCGAATCAGTGAGCCAGCGTCGAACACCCGTAGAATCATTATCGGATGCCAATGATGAAAACCTCGCGTCGAACACAAAGAACCTGCCATTGAGGCATGCAGGCTCCAAGGCACCTGAAGGGAGTCTCTAGGTCAACTTTCTGGATAATGAGCTGAAGTCGATAGGAAGTGACCTTAATCGAAGGTGGGCCATAGTGTTTCCCACATCATTGACACAAGACAGAGGAGGACAATGTGTTTTGTGAATCAGGATTATGTGATTTATCAGAGGGAGGTTGATTATTCTGCAGAGGTCAACTTCTCTTGAACATATCAGCGGCACGACAGTGGGCTTGGCGGTATTTGACATCAAATGATCAGAGGTCATGGTGACAAGGCAATGAGCAGATGAGAGGTCAAACAGGATCACTCAAACCCACGGAAGCAAGTGAAAAATGTGATGAGACATCCCCACCCAGACACGAATGCAGACAAGTGCCATGTTCAAGAGTGACATACTACCGACACGAAAATGATTCTGGTTCCATTTTCCCCACCATTTCTAGTGAGTACCCCGATTATTTTTTATGACAAGCGTGACGGGGATAGCATATGCTTGTAAGGCATCATTTCAATGGAATCTGATGTCATTAAGTTTTAACGAGTCTGACAAAGGAAGAACTCGGCGTCTTTTCATGTTTAGAGAGTTTTAAAAGACAGCGGAAAAGTAAACTCCAGGGGTGTCCTTTTTCATAGAGTTGTGTCTCTCGAGCCCGAAAAAGTATAAAACAATGCTCAAAAGAACTGCCCGACCATTACAATCGAGGAGTACTTTTCATGAATAGCGACTTCGACCTGAAAAAGTAAAAAAGAGACCGAAATCACGTCGTTTCGCAACCGTTAACGAGCCTGAAACGACAAGGGCCCGACGCTATTTTCGTCTTTACACGGTCAGAAAAGAGCTTAAAGGCAACCACCTCTTATTTACGTTTAACGAGCCAAGAGGAATAACTCGGCAATCTTTTCATCTTTAAACGGTCAGAAAAGAGCTGAAAGCAGACCTCCATTTTTATTCTCTTTAACGACTCAAAAAGGGAAAAAATACTCGGCAATCTTTTCATATTTTACGAGTCAGAAAAGAGCTTAAAGAAGACTCGTCCTAGAGGAATGAGTGGTATAAAAGGTAGCAACTAGTTCCGGCAATGGTGGAACTGCTCAAAACATGTAATAGTCAATAGGCTGGCTAACAAAACCACTCTTAACTGGGGTCCCTCAGGAAAGGAAAACAAGCAAGTGAAAGCATATGATCAGCCAAAGATATGGTGGCGATGGGATGAAACAACCAAGGCTCATCTAACAGAATTTAGCGGATAAAGACAGCAATCACGAGATGTAAAATGGGTATGGGTTCATTTTTACACAAGCTTGAATCATAGAGAACTCTGCTTGGATTCGGTTTCATGTTTACACAAGCTTGAAACGAACAACTATGCTTGTTATAAGTTTGCATGCCCCCAGCATAATGACGCAAAACGAGGTACATGCCCCACAAGCTTCATTGCATTCAACAAAGTGGATGGAATGAAGGTTCACTTTCGAGATCTTGGAAAGACTCGACCTGTATTTTACGAGATCTTAATCAAAAGACTCGATTTGGAAAGGGAGTTGTTTCATTTTTTAATGAGGTTGACACAGTAAAAGAACTATCCTCATAACCCTTGTTGCATTTTTTAACGAGCTTGACACAAGATCAGGAACTATGCTCGACCAGACCCAGTTTCATTTTTTAAGGAGCTTGACATAGGAAAGCGAACTATGCTCTGACCAAACCTAGTTTCATTTTTTAAGGAGCTTGACATAGGAAAGCGAACTATGCTCTGCACGAACTTCATCATAATGGACAGGAAGTCATTGCTTCCAAGAGTGCCACTTCCGGTGGAAGGATAACGTCTTGGAAGTCAGGACCCAATGTCCCCAGGACACTATGCACGACGGTAGCATCACTGGATAGAGGTATAGGATAAGTAGCCACGTAGTTGACCTGCGACAGGGCAGATACAACCGGTGGATAAAAACAAGGAGGGGATGACAACTGCGCAGGAGGCACTGGGGGACTAAAGAACGATAACTGAACTAAAGTCACAATCCTTCCTTCATGTGGAAAGAAAACCACACGGAAAAGTGAAGAGACAAGGGCCCCCATGGCATACACATAGTCACGACCAAGGAGAATATTGAAATCTAAAGCACCTTGGGTAACCAGTACGTCAATACAGGCGGTTTTGCCTCCCAAAGTGGTAGGGAACTTCAGAAGGATCCCCAATGGTTAAATAGTTCCTCCGTCAAACGCCATCAAATTCTGCGCGACCGGAACAAGCGGTGGGGAGCCCAAAGCTTGCCAAGTAGTAGAAGGCATAATACTGAAAGATGCACCCTCATCCAAGATAGTGCTGGGTACTGCCTTATCATAGGCATGTAATGTATTCTGGAAAGGCACATGGGATGGAAAGCAGAAAGCGGTCAAATGACTCTAGTCGAAGGAAACAACTGAACTACTTGGTGGCGGAATCGTATGATTGCCCCCCTGCTCTAAAGGAACCGAAGAAGGACTTTCTGAATCAGCTGGGATAGGAGAGTCGTTTTCAGACTCAGGATAATCTGACGAGACGAGAAGAACATGAGCATGACGCTCCTCCAAAACAAAGTGATCGACGGGTGGTGAACCCGAGTCGACGCTCTTTCTGACCAATAGTTGGTCTGGAACAGGCTTAGCATAGCCAAGTTCGGGAAGAGGAGGATGGACAAGAGAAGGATCTAAGTCAATATCTTTGTCGATAGGGAGAGGATCTGAAGAGAGCCTTTGATAACCAATTGGGAGTTGGGGTGAAGAAACTGTAAGAATTTCCAAAACAGTGGAAGCTTTATCCATGAGCAGACAAAGGTGAAGGAGATGGTTTCCTTCACATAGTCTACAGGGGAATCGAGTCTTCCCTTTCTTCTCACGATTTCCAGTTAATAGGGTATCATTGCCATGAGCTTCAGAGGACGATGAGGGGCAGGCCAGATCATGAGACCATACTTCTAAGACCTTAGGAAGGCTAGGACAATCATGGAGAAGATGGTCTCCCTTGCACAATTTACAAGGAAACTTAACCTTCCGTAGAGGAGCAGAAGGAGTTCCGACCTGAGCTGTACTCGGGGCAGTAGTTGCACTTTTAACCTCTCACTTATGAGACTTCTTCTTCTTCATCTTCTTCGTCTTCTTCTTAGCCACCTGGTTACTGGAATCTAGACTTTCACCAGGCGAAGTAGAAGATGAGGACGTAGAAACAAGTGAAGAAGGGGAGAGGTCCACCTTGGAATCAACATGATGTTGTTCAGGTGGAGGAACTGATTGGCCAATAGTTGAGACATTAGAGACCACAGAGGTCGAGAACAACCAAACAAGCAACCCAACAGTTAACCTAGGAAGGGACAACGTTGCCATGTAAGGAGCACCAACATTCCCAAAAGGAGGAAAATGACCAAGATTCCCGTCAGAGGGGATTCCTGGGTTGGTGAACTCCGGAAAAGTTGCCATCAAAAATCACACATAGGGCTGAAAAAAACCAAGACACACAATCAAACGACCAACAAGAAGAATCTAACAGGGCGTGGTGTGATCGTGAGTGATTTAATTTTTACCACATTGGAATTAAGAAACTTCACCGTTTCATATTTTAAGAGTTAAGAAATGGATAAAAGGTGACTCTATCACTTTCAGATTTGAAACAAGCGTGAAAGGACAAGCGCTTGGTGATCCTTTCAAATTTAGGGAGTCAAAAAAGATCAAATGAATGCTCAGGGATACTAGGCAAACGGTTTACCAGACAATCCGTAAAACTGCATATACACCTTCGCAATCGTACAAAACCCAAGGACTTTCCATACAGCAGTCAATCTTCCTGAATGTTGTGTTCGGTGCGTTACAGGTCGTAAGGCAGCAGACACAACTTCCTATGGATAAAGGATGATAACCTAGTGGGGTCTCCCCATATACCCGACGGTACATGGGAGCACAAGTCCGTACTAGACCACTATTGAGTCACAAAAGGAGGAATCACCCAACATTGAGTGGAAACAAAAGTGACTAGGTTTAACGACGCCGTAGCACGTCTCTAGCCTAGACCTCTAAAAAGTGTGCGTTATGTTCCAATGCGTTGTTAGATTCATTCAGTTCATTTTAAAGTTGATCTTGTATTAGGTTTCATTTTTCAGGCCTTGCCGTATGTAATCTCTCAAAATTCCCTAAATGCAAACTATATGCCAAAATATGTCATTTCATTCGGTGAATGCTAGTTACGAGAGGGTTTGAGAGCTTTCACACAAACAAGATGATCACAAAACAACAAAGAACTTCCCTAATGCAGCTAATGGAAATTAACAAACTTTTCTTTAAGATCACTAATCACTAATCAAAATGAAAAGTTCTAATTCTCATTAACTAATACAAAGCAAAAGAGATTTTTTCTTTTGTTGATGGAAAAATGCACTAAACAACTTTGAGAAATGATAACAAACAAATTCTATTCAATACAAGCACATTCAGTTCCCTAAATAACAAATCAAACCTCCAAAGAACGAGAAAAATCCCAAAGACACCAATGAGACGTGTAATCTAGGCTCAAAGTGAGACGAAGCGAAATTCAAGTGAAGACAAAGCAAGTCACCCAAATAACGCAATAAAATGATTTACAACCACCAAACAAGTGCAAGGGAGTAATCAAAGAGTCGACTAGACCACTAGAAGATCAAAACACCTGAGGAAGGTTCGACACACAAGGCCACTAGATGCCCTAGGGCTAGAAATGTGAAATCGATGGAAAAAAGCACACACCCAAAGGGTAACGATCAAAGCTAGTCAAATCAGACTCCAACACACTCAAGTAGTCTAAAAAAGGTACCCAGAACAAAAACCAAGCTCAGAGGGCTCACAGCCAAGCAAGCTTCAAAAGTTCCCAGGCCTAGCACGACTATCAGGCTGCAACTAGTGCATTTTAGGGATTGGCGCAGGTTGTCAATGTGAAACTAGCGCCAACTGGCACGACTGTAATGCTATAAAAGAGCGCCAACTGAGTTTGCTATGGAAAAATAAAAAACAAATGAGCCAAAGCTAAGTCAACAGTACCCAGGTACACCAAGGGGCAAGAAGCAACACAGGGACTCGACCCAGAAGGCTAACCAAGCAGGAGAAACCAAGAAACGACCAACAAACAAGGCAAGTTCCAAGCCGTTCAGTTCGTAAACCAAACCGGAGATGGACTGAAGTGGCGTTGATCTACTTTGCTAATGCGAAGCAAAAGCATTTCGAAGGCTATCTGGCCATACTTCAGGCTTCGTCTAAAGCTTACAAATCAAACAACAAGACAAAACAAGCAACAAGACAAAAAGCCAACTCCCCAGCAGAGTCGCCAAATTGTTGTGGAGGTAAATCCCCTCTGCAGACAGAGGCGATCCCTACTAGCCCAAATGAGGTCTAGCAATAATCAAACAACGCTAACATGCAGGTTCCTAATTGAAAATCAAAGACTGATGATGAGGGCCTACCTGGATTCCAACACTAGTACTTCGAGAAGAGTCGTCGCTCTCATTCCTTTGCTCCGGCTGGTCACGATCCCCACAATCCTCATGAACGGACACCTGTACATGCAAAGAACGACACAAATACAAGCATAAAAGCCAATATATGCAACTATATATCAGTTAGAAAGGATATAACTCAATCATCATTACAAAAGAAAAAAAGAGTGGAACCATAATGATATTCGTCTATTATTGATAAACAAAGAAGAATACAACCATAGTTCTGACGTCAAATCCTCCTTTGGCTAGGTGATCAGCAGCACATGCCTTGCAAAGCTTGTTGGGAATGGGGAAACAAGCCTCTCTCTCCTTGGTTACTTGGACAAGAATCTCCTAACTTTAGATTTAGCCTTATGGGGATGAAGAAGGCTTCTTGTAGCATGAGCTTAGCAATTCTCAGACTTTAGGACTTAGAATTTGGAACTTGGAGACTAGCTTGTCAAAGGCAAAAGGACAAGCTCTTATAGATAGAGGAGAAGGAGTTAGGATTTCCACAATATTCATGGGGTTGGCTTTATCACTAAGAATCTTCCATGAGAAGGTGGCAAACAACTTCCCTTCTATGGAGATTTGAAGCCAAACTGAACCAACTCAAGATGGAATCAATTCATGAATGGGTTAGGAAGAACCTTCATAGGTTTGTTTGTTAAAAACTTTACCCAACTGGGCTGGCGCGAGTGCGACTCTGAGACAAAGCGCTAGCTGGTGTGCCCTCTTGGAGGATTTCCCCCACTGGCGCGAGTGATACACAGTGAAACCGCGCCAATGGAAAAAGGGATATTTTTATGGGTATTTTGCAGAAGGTGTCTTCAGGGCATATGAATTTCATGTCTAGGGGAATACAATGCAAGTTTTTCCAAGTCATTTCACTTCTCACAAGTCCCAGAATGAGTCCTCCAAGGTGTGGTAGAAGGGGTAATAGGGACGGTGACAAATTACTGTGTAACATATATAACCAAGGGGTGATGCTTGAGCCTTATGACTCTTTGACTACCCTCATGATTGTTCAAATTCCTATGACTTTTCAAATGACATGAATCTTCATATTCATGTGTTTCCATTAGACTTCCACTTTACATTATATTCGATTTACAATAGACATGGCTCATAATAGTGATGTGGCCTTTGAAAACTCATGACATGACTTGACATGACACTTTTTGACATGAAATAGCTTGTTGAGGTCGTAATGTCAAGCTATTGTTGGTGTTGAGTGACATATGTTTTCTTGGATATGTTTTCTCTTCTCCTCCACATAGCTTGATGAGGTAGGGTCTTCAATGATCTCCGATCTTGAGAGGTGGTTGCGTGCATGTGTTCCCTTTGCTTGTTTGTGATAAGCTTCTTTGTCCATCTAGTTGTAAGTGAGTCTTCTAGTATGTTCACTCCTTCTCCTTCTTCGTCATCTCTCCATGATCTAACAATCTACCTATTCTTGCAATTCACTCATGACGGGATGACATCAATCGAAAAAATCCCTAGTATAAGATGATGCATTATTATCCATGGATGGACTTGGGACGGATGATAGGATAGGAAAGAGGGCTCAATAACCATGGATTGCATAGTTCCAGGTGATAGGGAGGGAGGTTGGTCATTGATATTGCGCAAAGAAAACCTCAGGCTTGGCTGAGGAAATTTTGATCACAAGCCCCACTCCCGGGAAAGATTGTGCAGGGGCCACTGGGAGAAAGGATTTCACAGTTGAGACAGTCAGTGGCTAATGCAGGATGGGACCCTGGGAGGCACATCTATGCATTTTTCATAGGTAAGGTAGGATTGTGTAACAGAGGTACCTGGAGGATAAATCTGTGGATTTATTGATATCAATGAGTCCCGCCCGAGGCAGGACATTGGAGGATAGTTCTATGTAGTTCCAGGAGGTAAGGTGGGCTTGGTTCTCTGCAAATTACGAGGTTCCAGTAGGAAAGGGGGGAATTGTGAGGACTAATATTGCGAAATGCATAGTTTAGGTCAGGCTAGGAGGATTTAATATGCAATTCTGGGGATGATGGGAGGTTGCTCAGCTCTGGAATTGCACAATGAAATTTCCCTGGGGGACAGTAGCTGCACACTGCATAGTTCCTGGAAGTAAGGTTTAACCAATGAGGGATGAGATTGTACAGTGCACAGTGCAGTCGGGATCTGGTGAAAGTGAGTTTCCTGGTCGGAAGAATTTTTGGAGAAATGGTTAAGTGCGCGAGGAAAGTGAAATTATGAGGAACTTGAAATTGTGATCACACACTTAACATACTTCGATGACACGACAACATAAACCACCGAAACAATAAGACAAAGCATTACCCTCTGTGAGACTATCCTAAAAATTTGTGTGTGAGTGCAAAATACATTTACATAGCTACGAACACTTGAATACACGAAGACCAACCTTTGAAATCACTAGAAAAGGACTGCAAGCATGGTAAAACAATAAAACATGCCAAAGGATGACAGTTGATCAAACAAGAAAAAGGGGTGAAAATACTCTAAGAAATATCATGAAATTAGCTCAAGTGTTTGCAACAATAAAAGGAAATACCAAGGAAGGCTTTGAAATTTAAGTGCAGGACAAAATTTTGGAGGGTGTTGCAACCACTACAATAGATCCCCAACCAACATCCCTAGGCGGGGTATTTGTTAAGTCTGCACACTATGGCATATTTTAAAAGGACATAATTTCATTCGAACAAGCAACCTAAGGTTCAAATGAGCATAGGCCATGAGGTAGAGGCTGAGAGCAGAACTCTAGACATTGGAGTCGTGAGCCTAGAACCAAGCCCATGGGAACCTTGACATAGTAGAACCTAGAAGCTATGGAACCTTGAGCATGGAACCTTGATGGCATGGTTCTAAGAGGAATCTTCTATGCAAAATTTTTGGAGGAATATGAAATATTCCCTAAGGGGCTAGAATTGATAGTGTCAAAATGGGACCAAGTTTATACTCATTTTAACTAGAATTCCACAAGGATTGTAGTGGTGTGGTCATTTTTTGCACTCGAGCAGCAAATTTCAAGGGTCATGGTAGAAAATTGCCTTCTTTATTAATTTTTGGGCGTGAATTTTGAGATATCAATGTGCCTTTAAAAATTGGGTCATGTTTATAGTCAAAAGTCTCAAGAGGACGAGACAGACCTACTGGTGTTATGATTATTGTGATTTGAGAAGTTGAATTTCAAGTCACTCTCAAAAATAGAGGTATAATGATGCATTTTTCCATATATTTTCCTTTCCTTTTATGAGATGAATGAAGTGGCCTCCCCACTATTAAAGCAAATCCTAGAGACATAGACCACACTAGATGAACTCGATTATCAAACATTGTGTGCATTTTCTTTGTGGTATCCTTTATGTTGCTTCTTCTTTAAGTATTTTCAAATATGGTTTTTACGTGAAAAAATGTTGGCTTAGGGGGTCTTGACCAAGGAAAATTTTAAGGATGGAAAATTTTCTTGAAGTTTAGAAACATTGGCGAATCTCACTAATCCCTAATATGCAAACTATAAATTTTTCAATG
>APFE030230422.1:0-13552 GCA_000404065.3 Pinus taeda
AAATAATTAATAATTTGGCAGTTAATAATAAATC
The DNA here is from genome assembly GCA_000404065.3 of Pinus taeda. Lineage (NCBI taxonomy): Eukaryota > Viridiplantae > Streptophyta > Pinopsida > Pinales > Pinaceae > Pinus > Pinus taeda. The sequence continues at coordinate 35 of APFE030230422.1, forward strand.
TCTTGCAATAATTTAAAATAAATTAAAAATAAAATAAAATAAGAAAAATGGGGTTTAAGAATTTTAACTATTATAAAAATATAATTAAAATATTATTAGGGGATTAGGTTTAATATAGGGGTAGTTTATTCTAATAAAGTAAGACTATATTAATTTCATTAATCTAATATCAAAATAAAATAAAATAACAATTAAATCAAATTAAAATGATTTTTAAATATCTCCTTAGTAATTATTGAATTTTAATTAATTTTAAACATTTTAATTAATATTTTTATCAATTATATCAATTAATTATATTAATTAATTGATTATTTAATCTGAATAATAAAATAAAATTGAATATTAAATAATTTAATAATAATAATAACAATTATATATAAATAAATATCTTGAATTAATAAAGAGTAATGTCGGCTGTCATTTTAGGGTTCCTTTGTGTATTTATATTCAGGTTCCTAGCGCTCTCTCTCTCATCATCTTTCATTCAATTCAATTCTATCCTTCAAAAGCGTCCTGATGATGGACCCCCGTTGGGGTTCGAAACGTCGACAGACTAAACTGAAAACTGTGGATAATCCTGAACATGAAGCTACAAATAACTCCCACAGAGGCTTGAAAACCAACAAGGCTTGTATAACTGATCCATGGATAGCACCGCTTATAAATGGAAGATCCAGTGACTTCTTCCAAAGCTCTAGAGGACTGAGGTAGGGATGCCCTCTCTCTCCTTTTTTTATATAATAATGGCTCACACCCTAAGTAGAGCACTGGACAAAAAAAGGTGAGAAATAATTTTAACTGGCCTGCAAATCTCGAAGAGAATTAAAAGTATCAACAACTCCCTATTTGTTGATGATACTCTCTTGTTGGGAGATGCCTCATGCATAATTTCTCAAAGATTTGAAAAAAAACATTGATAATATTTTGGAGGTCTCAGGGGGCCTCTTAAATAATGCTAAGTGCAGAATATATGGCTGGAACACCTCTTCTCGAACCATGCAAAGAATATCACAAATTCTTGAGATCCCTATACAAGAAAGATGGAACCATTTCTTCTACCTTGGATTACCCATATCCAAAGAAAATCTGAAGGCAGGGTTGAGGAGTAAACAAATCGAAAAAATGAAAGAGAATTCAAAAATAGGGAATGGTGTGCCTGAATATGGTAGGCTGGGTAATTCTAATTAAAGTTATGCTCACGGTGCTTCCAATATACCAATATGCTACAATTTTGGCGCCGGCTAGTGCAGACAATAAAATGGAACTAATAATAAGAGGCTTCCTCTGGCAGGGAGGGAAACAAGAGAATAAAAAATTTAGTTTGGTGAAATGGGAGCAAGTAACTCTACCTTATCTATAAGGCTACATGGCTTGATGAATGTTGCACTAGGGATTAAAATCATATGGAGAATGATTACAAGCAAGGATAGCTGGTGGAAAAAAAACTCTAGCTTCAAAATATATGAACCGTCTCAAAACAAATCTGTTGTCCAAAAATGTACCAATAAGATTGTGCACGCAAGTCTAGAAGCTTGTTAAGAAAATGATACCAACAATCAGCAAATACATCTCAAAAATGCCAAGTAATGGCAAAAACATCAAGGTATGGGGAGACATAATTATGGGGAAGGATCCTTTAAACCTTCTTGCAGGCCATGAAGACATTCAAAATTGGATGGAGGACAGAGGAATTACAGCTCTTCACTCCATTTCTCATTGGGGAAATCAAATTTGGCAAGAGTGGTATATTCTAGGTATCCCTCCAAATCTAAAAGGACAATGGGATAGCCTACTGCACCACCTTAAAGGAGCAGCCCCAACAAGCATGGATGAGGAAGACACAATAGTATGGGACCCAAGTGGAGGAAGCTACACAGTTAAGACCAAATATACATCTCTACAAGCAAAACAAAATCAACAAGACTGGGCTCCTTGGAAGTCCATATGGAAAATTGAAAGTCTCCCAAAAATCAAAATTTTCATTTGGACCCTACTAAAAGGGAAAATACTCATTGCTAAAAATCTCAAGAGAAAAGGATTCTCTGGCCTGTCAACGTATCCGATGTGTTTAAAGGAAGAAGAATCTATTCAAAATCTCTTTTTGGATTGCACTATCACTAAAGAATGTTGGAAGCTACTAACCAGTCCTTTGGAAGTTTAATTAAATTTCTCCAGAACTTTTAATGAATTCTTCATTGAATGGAAAAAAACAGATCCCTACTTGACAAAGAACAAGACAACCATTAAAAGGTTTTGGGATAGCCTTTTAATTGTCCTCTTCTGGTAGATATGGCTCTTAAGGAATAAAAACATCTTCAAATATCAGGCACCAAATATTGGGAAGATATTGTCAAAAACGTGGGGATTTACCTCTGATTTTTAAATATAAAGGGAACAACAACAATTGACAACGTCTTCTTCAACAAGAAGAAAGGAACTAGATCGGCAGGGTGATAATAAGAAATAATGGAAATAAAAATCTCAGGGAGAGACCTCCAGCACAGAACTAGAAAATCATATTAAATGAGGAAGTGTTTACAACTTGGAAAGGAAATCAAAATAGATTATGCCTCTTCTTTGACGGGGCCTCCAAAAATAATCTGGGAAGAGAAGGTGTTGGAGGCATCATAAACGATTCTCGGGGGGGAATTTGATCTCCTATGAATGGGGTCTGGGGGAAACCTCAAATAACATGGAAAGGCTTACAGTTTATTAATGGGATCCAAGATCCTTAAAAAAAAAGAGACATCAAAGACCCAATAATTTTGGGGGATTTAGAAATCATTATTGAAGCAATGGCCAGTAAAAGAAATCCATCAAATGCAACCATGAACAAGATTCTTAAAATAATCAGGAACAATTTGCCAAGTTTGGGCAATGTCACATTCAAGTGCATCTTGCATGAGAACAATAGCTCTGTGGATCATTATGCTAACATGGAAGTTGCTAAAATGGAAGGATAAGTAAGAGAAAATAAGGAGGTTTATCATAATTCGATTCCATAGTTACTGTCCAATCAATGACCATGATAAAAAATACATTTTTCCAAACAAATTTGAAGATCAAAAAGAGGCAGATTCAAAGGACCATAGCAAATCATGGCAAAGATACACCAACAACTCAAATAGCATGGAGACCTCGTGACTTCTATCAAAAAATCCTGAGAAAATCAAGGCTCAATCATAGCCCGAATTTCAAGGATGTACAACCACTTATTCCCTTGCACATATGCATGAGTCACAATTTTCATGATCACTATCTACCTCGTCTACCTTCTTTAAATTACGATCCCTTCATTTCCTTACACGCAGATCTCTTAATGCTAACCTCCTTGGCCCTCTGATCGCATAACCCAGCTAAGAATCCTAGACATTTCTCTTAACAAGTCATCTACAAATTATCAGTGCTACTATTCCTCTCCCTTATGCATGCAGACTGTTGTCAGTGCCCTGCCTAAATTGTTGGACATACATCCTCAATGTTGTAAGAATATAGAGGGTGTGTGCTTCACCAAACACGATGTCATCATCTCAATCATTCAACAAGCCAACATTTCAGTCAAGCTCCGCACTAGTGGATTATTACAGTGCTTATCAATAGCTCAAAGAAGGAAAATAAGACATCCAAACTACAAAAAGCAGAAGTGGGGTTATTTGTTCAAGGGAAGTGAAAGCATTTTAAGGTTCTGCACAAGTAGGAACTTCAGGAAGCATTATAATATCACAGAGAACCAAACTACATCAATGGAGTTTAACCCGGTGGAGAAAGCAGCCCAAAATGACAGTTGCGCCATTTGCAAAGCGAATAAATTCATGATTGGAAAAATTAAAGAAACAATCCAAGATCTTAGAACTGAAATGAAGATGGAGATCAACTATCAAAAGAGGCAGTTTGAGAGTCAGAAAGCTGAAATTATCGCTCTCAAAAACAAATGTGTTCATCTGGAGGAGGTTGTTACATTCTTTAAAAACACCACACTAAGCAAGGAGGGAGAAAACTCAACATATAAGGGCAACAAGCAGAGGTCTCAGCAAGATCACTCTGTAAATCAATACTAATCAACTATCAATTTTTCTAAAGGTCTCTAAGTAGTATGTTATGTAAGTGTATCTTGTTACTGTTTCAGTTTGTAAGGCAATATGCTAGAATAGTTTTAGAGTCCTCTAGAATTTTGGGAATCAAGCATATAGGCTTCAGGGATTGCATTCCCATCATCTCCTCCTGTGGCTTGATCGCAGACAATCTCAAATGCATTAGGAGCTAGCTCCTCCCTCTCTTTTTGGAAATATAAAATTTAACCGATCTTGTCCAAAAAAAAATGTCATTTTGCATGTAATTTCATATATAAAATTTTGATATAACTGCACTAATACATAATCTATAATAAATATGATTTCATACAAATAAACATCATGATGATAACCATCTAAAAAATATAAACATCATCTAAAATACACATTCAAATTCATTAACATCATCTAATTATATACACCTCTAGCACATATAAACGTCATTAGCTAGCACACAAATCTAATAATCTAACAGGGCATCATCATCATCAAATCTAACAAAACACAAGCATTGTAATCTAACATCATCACCACACACATCCTCAAATATACATTTCATGTCAAATAATTGTTATCACATACACATTGATCTGCAAGCGCATTAAATGAACATATTTAACATGAATTAACAATATACATACATCAACATGAACAAAAAAATGCAATACACACACACACACACACAAGTCAAATAACTAGATGAAGTTAAATAACCACTTAAAATATCTGATACAATAGAAATAGCAGTGGCAGCCTAGTCTATAGCAGAAGACGATGGCTAGTCAAGTACTACCTCAATAGTCAAACTATCATGAGGTGGAGGAGAAGGTGGTTGGTCTGCTCTCTTAAGAGAAACATAAGGCATCACCGCCAGTACTGGGTGATCATCATGAGGTGAATGATAAGGAGGTGGAGTGCGATCAGAAGGATCATCGACACCCTGGCCTTGATCTAATTGGATAGTTCTACAAGAAGCATCACCACCCTCATCATCATGATCCGATGGTGTAGCACTCGATGAAGACTCATGTGACGTATCTGTTGCATCATGCCCATCTCTCCTCACTTCTAGTAGCCTAGTAGCTCTAATGGTATGATGCATAAGTATCATCGTATCACGTGTATAGTCCCTAAAGATCTCCACGAGCCTAGGATCTACCTTAATGTCTCGATCCCTAATAAGGCTGACTCCCTCCTTAACAAAAATCCTAGATAGTCGGTCACATTACTCTATCCTAAATCAGACACTAGCCCTACATGCCCGCATGTCCGTGCCCCTCTGCATCTGAGAATGTTCCTCACCCTTTGGGGCCTAACCCATATTTACATCTCCCTCTGGTGGAGGAGGAGGCATGTCCCCAACAAAATTGTCGATGTATACAAAATATATAGTACACAATTAGATAATTTCATTAAACAACTTTATAAAAACAAGTTAAAAAAATGTGCTAGAATAAATTTTATTCTAATTAATGAAGACAATAAAATGAAACTATATTAATTTATAAAAAAATATCATATGTAGGCTCATCTAGTGTGAAGAGGATGTTGGGACACTGTCTCCAATCCATCCACACCTACAGACATGTTGAAGCCCCGAAAATTGGGTCTACAACAAGGGGGATAACCACCCGGTCCAGACCTTGAAAGCAGATCCTTTTCCATTTGGGATGGTGGCTCTAACTGGGGTTAATGGGACTAGTTTCCCAATTTGTTTGTGATGATGCTAAGGGATGATTTTTTCCTTCCTAAAAGTTTCTAAATAGAATGCTTTTAGTCTAAATCTAATCTAACACACGCAATTTTATTCTAATGAACGGAAACATCTAATTCTAAAAAACTATCCCGGGATTAACTCTTCACTTATGCGATCTAAAATAGTTTCCAATAGCAATCAGTAATAAATATTATTCAATTGCTACGAGAAAAGAATCCATTTAAAAGTAAATTGTTTCGTATAACAAATTAGTCGAAACAATTATGATAAGCATATCACATAGTAAGTTATTCATACACTCAGCATAAAAATAATAGTTACCATCATACCAAAGTGCAAAAAATGATAACTGAACATTCAAACCTTCATATATAAACAACTGAAAATAACATATCACTTGACGCATAAGCAGAAATCATTAAGAGATAAAAGTACCATTGATAATAAGTCCTACTCATGAGCTTCAGCAATATAGATTTATCTTCTCATAATTCAATATCTACTAAGAGTACAAAAGTGCATTTCAGTAGCAAACATTAAACACGGATATAAATAAATCTCGTTCCATTCATTTATCAAAACCTCCTCAGCGGGAAAAAGTGCATGTTCTGAAGAAATGTTTTTGATAAATTTATGGACCCTTCTCTAAATACATGAGAGGGGTTTAAATACTACTAACTAAAGACAAAAAATAGTTATTACAAAAATATAGGAGGAGGTTTAAATGACCATCCTCATCTAAAGCAAAAATAAATTGAAATTGAACTTAAACTGAAACTGTGTCTAAAGATCAACTATGCATTTGTTCTCTTAAGTCGCAAGTATCCAGCGTTGACTTCAGGAGTGTCGGTTGGCTGACCTCCGATTTTAATTGTCCTACGAAAACGAAATCAGCAAGCGTTGGCGCTATCTTCTCGGTGGAATTTGTAAGGCACTTCAGAGTCATACATGGATTGTGTGGTTTCACCAAATATTGCCAGTAAATGTCCCATTTTAACTTAGTTAAATTTTTGATTGACTCTGCCTTTTCTTCAGCTTTCTGTCTCCAACTCGTTTGCAGTTGCTGCATTTTTGGGAGAAATCTTGGAGTGGTTTCTGATATTAGGTTGGCTTTGTGCAGATTTTCACTGACACAGTCAATGATATTGCTTGTTGATGTCGTTGCTTCTTTCGCTACCTGTTCTGCTTTTTTGATCTGTGCATCCCATTTATTAAACAACATTTCTTTGTGGGATTCATTGATCTTGGGAAACCCTGCTTTCTTGCCTTCCTCTGATTCCTGCCAATTCAAATAGTAAGAAAATTTCTTATAAATTAAATCATAATCAAGTCACAAATCTACGACTTGACTTATGATATTGTCACTCATTTCGCAGTGAGAGTTCCATTGTGATAATCTTTGGCAAAGCGTTTCTTGCTATTGCAAGAGTTGATCATTCAGGGCAAGGGCTTCTGTGACAAATTCTACGACTTTAGGGTCATCTTTGTGCATTTCTAACGTGGCCTATAAATTTTGTTCTTTTTCAGCCAGACAGCTTTGATAACCCAGCTGCATTTGTTGGAAGTCCTGTTGTAACTTTATCAATTTTTCTTCTGCTTCCCGGTTAACGCTGGCCTGCTGTAACTGTTGCTGCAAAAATAGGATTTTATCCTCTTTATCTTTAAGCAATAGTTGAACTTTGGATGCTTTATCAATAGTAGCAGAAGAATAAGCTCTTACGATTTGGGATAATCTAGTCAGGTTCTCTGCCGAATCAGTGGTAGGGTCTTGCCAAAGGACATCCAGTGGCTCTGCTTCAAGTGAGAGCATGTTGTCTCGTTTTCACTTCTTTCTTTGTCCCCTGACCATAGCTTTGTCCTGCAGACTATAAAACACATCTAGAGGAGGTATTTCCTCTATCATTAGTGTCATTTCAGATGACAGAGCTATGGGAATGTGCTCAGTTTCTATAGCATTGACAACTCTTTCAATCACCATTTCTGTGGTTGTCTGTGCTGGATTCTTTGGTGTCTCTACGTTTTGCTCCTTCGTGTTGATCAATTCATTAAATTTTTCCCATTCTTTCTCCAGCTTTGTTCTTAATGGCTTTGTTTGTTGGATGAGGGGAGAGGGAATTTCCACCTGTTTTGGCGACAACACTTGCTGCTCAGGATTCTCCTTAGATTGGGCAGTATCCCTGACTGATCCTTCACTTTTGTTGTGATCGCTCTCTGACCGCCTAGACCTTTCTGGCGATTCTCTTTCAGACTTAGATTTAGACTTGTCTTGCCCTGAGCTTCCACTCATGCTAATGCTGGGAGTGGGTTCCCTCATTGGTTCTACACGCAATTTGTCCAATGGGACATTTGCCAATCTTCGTTCTCTATAGAGTTTAAACTCTTGGAGTTCTACTGGGCCAAAATAGATTTGGGCCATGTGTAGGATGTCTCTGAGTGTGCTCTTCTGCTGGAAAACATCATCAAAGAGATCATCTTCCTTAGTGAGCACCTTTATTTTTACTGTCGTGGTAAAATTCTTTATAACATCAAAGGGGTCAAATTGTCTCCCTGGGAACTTAAGCAATCGTAGAATCAACATGTTGTCTACTTCCCTAAAAGCGTGACCTAGATCAAACAATGCAAAAGCTCCACAGACCACAGGGAATTGCAGCCAGATTGCCTTTTTCTTGTCCTTAAGTTCTCTGCTCTTCCCCCCAACCCCACAGGTTTGGTAGGCTATTTCCCAGGCCATCAATTTGTCAGGAACATACAAGGGAAGTATATGAGGAGAGGCAATGCTTTCGAATACTCTGATATAAGTGAAAAATTCTTCTCCAAACCATCTTCCCACAAGGAGAATATCAATTTCGTCTTCATGAGAAAATATTGGGGCATCTGTATTATACAACATCTTGTGAATGGGTAGCATAACTCCATGGAAAATTTTATAAAAATATGGGGTGAACTTAGAATCCCACAATTCCTTATGGTAGACTTGAATGGGTAAGGGATTTTGTACCATCCATTTCCAACCCATGAGAGGAAATTTAGAAACAAAATAGATAGCATCAATGACATAGGCAGCTAGAAAAAAGGGATGATAAAACCTCTGAGAAAAACTCCTTTTAGTCCGATAATTCCAAATAGAAGAGGCTAAGTTATCAAACAATATTTGGGCCCAGTCCATTATAGTGGCGTTGATGGCCGCATCTAGTAGGGGTAGCCACTCGAATGAAAACTTATTGATATCAGGTTTTCCGAATAGCCTACATAACATTACAGCAGCAAAACAATATGGAGAAGAGAGGGAACCAGCGTTGTACATACCATTTTTGTCTTTTTTTAACAGATCTTCCTTTGTTGACCAGCTTTTGGTGCATTCCGCAAAATCTTCGTTCTCCTCCATGAACTGTTTGTTATAGCTAGCCCGGGGCTCTAGCAAATTATACATGTGTCTTAAATTCTATGGGGTAAATGACCCTATAACTTCCTGGTTCCGCATCTTGAATTGTCTGTCCGTTATCTCAGCATGGTCTATCACCCATTTGACCATATCTATATAAGGAAGTATTTTTGGCCTTGCTGTGATACGGTGCAGGAATGACCATGCAAGCTCTATAAGTGATGCTTCGGATGACCCGCATCCATCTGTCGTAGCTGTAACCTCCATGACTCTCGGGTTTTCTTCCTCCAGCAGTCTATACATGCCTTTCCAAGTAGATATCCGTGCTTCTTTGGTACAGGTGGTGTCCATGAATAATGGAGTCATCTCTGATTTTTCAGATACCAGAGCTTTTCATTTCTTCCCCATCACGTTCTGTGCACTGCTCTGTGTATTGTTCTGCGTACCGCTCCTATAAGTTCACAAGTAGAGAACTAAGACACAATAAGAAAAATGACGAATGATGGTAAATAATAAGGTGATGATAAAGCTCTTAATTTTAAAATCACATCAAATATATCACCTTCTGTGAAATAACCCTTTTGGTCAAATCTAAATCATTTCTCAAAAATAACCATCAATAAACCACTAAGTTGACATTAATGCCCATAACTCAGTATCGGATGACGAGAAATAATTCATCGAACTGTGAGCCCTTTTGATCTGCGATAAAGCGATTTTGCGATTTTCTTCGCAATATCGCAAATCATTTTTCATTAACAACCATTTGCTTCATTATGCGACTGCGAGATGTGATTTGCGATATGTGATGAATCTGTGTGCCTCGCGATCTAGCATCATAGCGTTTTCGTAATTCCGACATATTATTTATATATGATGCCCTCCATTACCCTTTTGTGATGCGATATTCATCATTAAGAGAACGATTTTATTTGAGACTTTTCATAATACTTGAGACTTTGCGTTTGCGGATGTTTTTCTTAGCTTTTATGGTAACATTGCAATTCTTTGTAGGGAAGCTTTACTACTTAAATTTAAATGCGCATAAAGCGAGGAAAGTTAAGAATCTTAAGTTTACGAAAAATGTGTTTTATTAAAAGGGAATTCTAAGTGCTAGTTTTTTATTTTAGAAGGGTCCCCATTTATTTAGTGTTATTGCTAAACTAAATAAAAAGGGGGGTTGTTGCTGGCCACAACAAGACACAACACCAAGACAAACATGTGGTCATCCTCACTGGGCAATAGCCCCAATGCCTTAGTGTAAATCCTAGCCAGATACTCCGATAAGCCACTCTTGGGCATCATCTTGCCCCACATGTGCATCTGCCCCTCAATCATTGGCCTAGGAGGGTGAAAATTAAAAGTAGGCCTCGTCTCTGGAAACCTCTCAAAAAATAAACAAAAAAGCTCTGAAGCGAAAGGGAAGTTCGTCCTCCCATGTATCATGGCATGAAATCTATATAAAGCCCTATAAAAGTGTAGCAAAAAAATGACAGACCATCTAACACATCGTGGCACCTACACCAAAGAATCTAAATAAAACAAAAGAGAGAAACTAATGTGTTTCCCATCACTAGTATAGTGTGAAATGGTACTCACTAATAGTGACAGGCACCTAACCTCCTGTGCACCAAAAGAAGCAATTCATAGTTGTCCACCAAACCCCTGAAAATCTGTTGGACGCACTACATGAGCCCCAACATATCTGAGAGTAGACAAGTTGAATCTCTATTGAAACACCATAGGGGACATCAGTGAACTGGGGAAAATCCTCCCCTCTCCTGGATAAGCCAGTGATAAAATATATGTCCTCCTTAGAAGGCCTATACCACATGTCAATATTGAGACAAAAAAATTGTAGATGGACATCCCACTAATGGATTAGTTTTTCCAACAAGCCAGAGTGTGCCTTCAGGAATGTAGCCTCCTCATAGTACTCAAGGAGGCATACATTCCTCAAGGGTGTTCGGGTTGCTGCGCTAATAGGGTAATGGTATAAATCTCTCTCCCTCTCTTGTGCCTCCCATGGTCAGACCACATTGTATTGGTCTGTCATTTGCTCCTACTCCTACTGTTGCTCCCTCTATTAACATCTCTACTACATGATTGACATATAAAATACATCAACCTCATACATGAAACATATTTTTTTTATTAAATGAAAAATGTATTTATATATATGTACATATAACTTTCAATTGAAAAAAAGAAAAAAATCATCCTCGTTTCGCCCAAAAAAAGTGATGCACCAGAACTAGTGCACCATAAAACATGAAATCATAGGCAATGGTCTATACATACATATGATGTGCCAATTTTAGTTCACATACATACAAACACATTGGTTATTTTTTATTTTCAATGAGGTGCATCAAGACAATTTTACGCACTAGTGTGTACATATAACCTTTTTAGATGAAACAAAAAGTTCAGGTTATCGAATGCATCGAGCTATATTTTTTTAATATTATGTGGGCGGTGCATTTGGTAAACATAAATGCACCAAGGGTAACTTAAAACCGTACGCACCAATGAATAAATTATATTTTTTCTTGGTGCGTTGTAATTTACCAAACGCACCAAGAACATTGTGGTACGTTAAGTTAATGCACTCGATTGCGGTGCACCCTGTAAACTTATAATGTGCACCGTGACTAGTGTGAGTTGAATCTGTCGAATGCACCATGCAAGAAAAAAAATCAAAAACAGTTGATTGTTTGACCTAATTTGCAATTCTAATCCACTAAAAATTTAAATTAGAGAGAAACATAAACATTACCTAGACATTTTCTCATCGGGGAGGCATAGTTTACACATCAATGAGAAAAACAAATTACACCATTGTTTGAGAAAACTTGAAAGCCACGCACTGAGCATGGGATGAAAGGATGGTAAGCAAGAGAAGCATCGATAACAGGGTGCTTGAGTGAGGCAAGAGTGGCACCAATGTTTTAGAGCTCTACAACACTATAAATGGTAAAAATAAAATTTACGGCTGGTATGCTTTTTTTATTTAACCTTGTTTTGGTGTGTTATTGTAACCGTATCAGTGTGTACTATTTCCAAGTGCACCACATTTTTTTAAAATCAAAAACCCTATAATGGCGCTCTTGGTATATATGCATTGGGGTGTTTTAATACATGAGCATCACTGGTGCATCGTGGGCATATAATACCAAAATGGTTAAAAGAATTTTAAGACCGACATTTTATAAAATTTAACCTTTGTCAAGTGTTAACAAGTAGTATAACCATTGATGCCTTGGTAGTTATGCATAGAGGCATTTTAATACATGAACAATGTTGGTTCTTCATACGAATATATCACTAAAAGGGTGAAAATAATTTTACGACTTGCATTTTTCATATTTAACCTTTTTCTGATTCTATTGAGTAGTGTATGCACCTGCGTGTCATATATAAGTGGTGCACCATTGTTTTTATTTTATAAAAAATAACGCTTCAACAGTGCATCACTCTCTATTAATCATTCGGGCTTTCAGTGCATTATATTGTGTATGCACTGGGGCATTACAGTATTGGTTTAGCATTAGGTCATTGTCAAAGTATAGCACCAAACTGAGAAAAATGAATTTTACGACCGACATTTTTGTAAATTTAACCCTTTTCCAATGTTATTGAGTCGTATACGCATCGGTGCTCTTTATGTACTTAGTGAATCGTTATTTTTTTATTATTATTGAAAATAAATCTTCCACGATGCACCATTTTCTATTAAGCATTGATGTGTATATGTATAGTAACGCACTGGTGTGTTAGTTTATTAGCGACGCACAGTTAAAACACATCCGCTAAAACATATGACTATTGTTATAGACATTTTTGGGCACTGCAACCCCAATCATACATGTCCATAAACCAAGGGTTCCTAAGTCCCTAAAAGTGTTTCTTCATGCCCTAAAGGAACAAGGTCAGTTGATTACATCATCTCCCAGAAATTCTCCATGGAAAACTACTCAGAACTAGTCAAAACTGGACCATACAGACTGCCCAGTGCAGAGGGTGCGATGCATCTCACCTGCTTAGTGTAAAAAGTGCAATGCATACTGGAAATCCATTCTGTAGGGTGTGATGGGCAAGAGTAGACAAATGGCAGAGACAGTTTGCAAGGTGGATGATCATGGAATCTTCCAGAAACTTCTCCTATGACACTTGCCTCTCTGAATTCACCCAGGGATGAGTAAGAGATCATCAATCTCCATGTGGAGTCAAGAACTATCAGAGAGAGGACACTAATCAAAATCCCAGAAGCTGACTCACCCCCCTACAATCATCTATATATGGATCCCTCATCACAGAGATCCAGGGGGCTGGAATCTTGTATC
>APFE030230424.1:4276-16022 GCA_000404065.3 Pinus taeda
AAACTCAAAGGGAATTGGTTCCTTTATCCCTGCTAGACCTAATCAATCAAGGAGCCAAGGTACTCACAGATGCAGAGATCCTAAAGCTTAATCAGTTGTTTATCAAACAATCTGACACAGTGCTGCATCCTCCCATCTTTGATGGCTATTTAAATCAACTGGGCCTGGACCTAGCATACATGATAAGCTCAGTGTTGGGGTACAAATCAATGGAGTTCATAGAGGAAACTGTGCTAGTAATGATGACAATGTTTACCGCTGGTAAGGCCCCCATTTGTTATGACTATGCTACATATATCTCTGACAAGATACATGAGCAATTTCTACACTTATCCAGAGAGAGGGTGTTCAGATACACCTCATATATTTATCATCTCATTTTGTATCACCAACATGAGAAGTTCTCTTTTGAAATCAAGAGAACGGATGCAGCAGGAAACCCAAGATCAGTGGTATACTGGAGCTCAGCCTTCCACCACCGTGCATATTCACCATATACATATTCTGATTTCATAGACTTATTCATTCATCCAGCCTTGTCTCTACTCTTGACAACACCCCCTCCAAGACTCACTGATGAAATGCAGAGGATTCTGCAACTGTCCAGTGCCTACAGCATAGGAGATAGGTATTTTTACTAGCATTACACTGTGATTAGGATATATGGGTGTGAGCTGCGCCCATACAAGCTGCCCAGATTTGTGCCCATGAGGCTCTTTGCCCTGGAGTATTTCAGGCAATTTGGCAATGCCGACCAGGTGCACTTTGTAGGAAAAGGTAAAAGGGCACAGCTTAAAGTTAGAAACCAGCTAGGCCACTTCATCCTAAACAGAAGAGAAGGATGGAAAGAAGCAGATAGGATGTTGGAAAGCCTTGGCCTAAAACTAAGTTTCCTTTGGAAGCCTTATGACCCCAACAGCTTTATATCCTTGAGAAGACAGAGATGCAAGCTCTCTAGCTATGAGCATGAGAGCATGTTCCACATCCTGAGACATGCTAACCAACCGAAGTGGAGGAGAAACACCTTAGAAGAGCCTGTGTCTCAAGAAGAGCTAGTTGAAAGAGCTAGAAGGCATTTATTAAAAATGGCTGACTTGGAATGTCCTTCTCAGGTGCCTTCTCTGCCAAATCCTCAAACAAAAGCAGCTGCTTCATCCTCTAAAACGCAACAAGAGGCAGTGCAAAATACTAATCAAGGGCAGGGCAAGGGAAAGGATAAAGTGATGGAACAACCAGAGGGCCAACAACAACCAGAGAGCCAACAGGATCAACAGAAGCAGCCCCAGCAGGAACAGCAACAAACAGACCAACAACGTCAGGACAAGAAGAAAGGAGAGGCCCAGATGGCTACCCAATAGCAAACAGCACCAGTGGCACCTCCGAGGCAAAACTCCAGGGTTGATTCCTCTGTCCTCCAGACCCCTCAAAGGGAGGACATTAGCAGAAAGAGAGAGAGGGAGACTCCCCTCACTGAAACAGTAGAGAAGAGGCAAAGGCTAAATCTCTTCTCAGAGGAGGAAATGCCAAGCATGGAGGCTTCTGCCAGCTCCTTGCAACAGGAGCAAGACAGGGCAGCAACAGGGAACAGGTTCAAGCATAAAACAACAATTCAAAGATGCCAAAAGATGGAGTGAGCCAATAAAGATTCGACTCTACAATCACCTCCTAAACATGGCACCTGCAAACCAACAGAGGCTCATGTCTGCCTTTGATGTACAAGAAAGCAAGATGACCATGAGCCATTTCACTCCTACAGTGCAGCAACCACAAATAGCTGCAGATTATATCAGGACTAATTTGGAAGTCCTCTCAAAAGACATCCACCCCATAGATCAGATTGAGCTTCACAAACAGACGGGTGAGATGGTCTATGCCACTCTGGCAGATAAGACCTTGATTAATTACAGGCTGCAGAATAGCCTAAACAACACTGCAGCATAGCTTGAGTTGGAGAGGGCATCCTCCCAAGCTAAAGATAACAGAATCAAGGCATTAGAAGAAATAATCATAGAGTTTGGGTATGACCCCAATGACGTTAAGGCAATACAACAAGTCCTTAAACTGAGGGATGCAGACATGGCTGCAATAAAAAAGAAAATGAAGATCTCTCCAACTCTACACCCACAGACAGATGAGGTTGCCCAGCAGAGGCAAGAAAAGGATGCAACTGCGTTATTGATGACATTATATAAGGAGCTGATAGAAACACAGGAAAAGCTACAAGACACAGAGACAACATTGGAAGCAGCATTGCAAAGGAGGGAGGCAGGGTAATCTTCCAAGCCACCCACAAAATCAATAAGCCTTGAGGAGATCCCTCAAGATATTGTCCCCCCAAAGCAACAGGCTCAGCAGGATGCTCCAGGCACCACAGCACCAACCACCTTAGCACCAGCAACAGAGCAGGCTGAGAGCCTGGACATGCAGAAGCCGAGGAAAGAAATACAGGTGCTAGAGGCTCAGATGTCAGAACTCAGCCAAGCCCAGGACAGCTTAGCTAAAATAAATGAAAAATATGATAAGTCTAAGAAAAATGTGGCTGAGAGGGAAAGAGAAGTAAAAGCTGTGAAGAAAAGAATTGTAGAGCTAAAAAAGGAGCTCAGTTTTGATAAATTTACAGCAGAGCTCAAACAAGTTATCTGGACCACCATTGGACAATCAATAACTAACCAATGGGAGTACATTGAGGCCATATATGAGCAAGTGGGACTCATTGGTAGAGAAAGAAAAGAACTGCATAGAGCAAGGGCATCTCTAGGCAATATGCCTGAGATTGCCCCCAAGATGATTGAAGTGCTCAATTAGAGGACAAGTTCCCAGCTGGTGAGAATGGGAATTGGAAACAGGACTGAAACAATTTCTCTAATCAAAAGAGTCCTAACAATGAGGAACCTAATTCAGACCCTGGACAGAAGAATCCAGGATATGCAAGCTGACATAAATAAATTCCAGAATAGGTTCTTAGCTCTGCAAGACAGAGGGCTCCCCAGCTTGGTAGAATCAGGGAAGTTACTCTCACATGACAAGTATGTCAAGAGAGTAAGCAGTTTTGCAGCAATACAGATTGCTGAGGCACCAAGTGCATCTTCAGGAGCAGGCCCAGTAACAGGGAAAATTCTTTTTGAAATATTAGATAATTTGTTTTTTATTAAGAATGAAGTCACACACTTATTTGATGAGCCCCCTCACTTCTATAAATTTACAGAGGCTGATGAGACCCTGGGGTCAATTTTGAAACAACAGCTGCCTCCTCCAGACACATGGCAGGAATTAATAGGATTGCTTTTGAATCAAAGCTAAATAATCACATCTTTCTCTTCAACAAAAGGTTTGTATTACATACACAGCTGGACAAAAGATACATCAGCAGGTATGAAGACGCTGAGCCAACTCAGCATAGGTACTCGGCCGCAACAACAGCATCAGCAAGCACAGGTGGCAGGGCCAAGAAGACACAGAAAAGTAACAGCTGCACAGCAAGTCATTCAGCAGTTATGATAAAGCAGCTCAACCGACTCCGTGAGACCCAAAGGTCAATATTACTCTGACGGGAGTTAAGAGCTTTTATAACTCATTTAAGATTGTAATTACTTCTCACCTACAAGCCATGTACGAGTGTAAGAAGATATTTTCTTCTCAGATGACTTAATGCCTGAGATATTTTTGTAATCAGACTTCTATATATTCCCCCTCGCATTTGTTAGCAGGGGTTGGACTCCGGATGTAAGAAATCTCTTGAGAGCTATTCTGTGATTCCTCTATTGTAAGTCTTCAGACAGCTAATACAAAGATGATGGGATTTCTAAAAGCATTGTGTTTCTGAAGTCTGGCTCGTGTATGGCTGAAAGTTGCAGGATTCTTGTGTATTCCATGGATCAATAAGTTTTTCTTGTTACTCTTTGTTTTATATATGTTTCATTATACTTTCATATATCTTCCATGTTTTCCATGTACTCAATATCTAAGTAGCAAGGAAAAAGAATAGCCTCAGGACTTAATCATTGATTACCCTGAGCTCAATCTAAGCTATTTCATATGTTTTTCTTCAGTTATGGTAATAAAAGAGTAATTCTTAAGTGCTACCTTTCACACCATATCATCACAGTAATCTATTTGTTTTAGGAATTCAAGTAATTGCTCCTAATTAATAGACCTCTCTCCCACTACCCAGCTCAATAAGGAATTCTTAATGCTCTTTGCTAGTTGTTTGCACATCACCCTCTCAAATTTACAGTTTGTTTTATGAAATACAAACAGGCCCTGTAATCCCAGCAACACATAATCTAGGATCTAAAGAAGGCAACTGCTACAGACCCCATTGCCCAATGGATTAGTTTCACCTACAGAGAACACTCTAAAAGATATCAAAATCATCCTCCCAACCAAACAGAAAAGACAATCAAACATTCACTTCATAACTAGCCTAAAAACTTCATTACAACAGTGAAAAATCATAAAGAGAGAGCCCTCTCTGATTACAGCTTGGCTAGAAGTTGTAGTCCAAAGATTGGTTAGTGGTTACCCCGGCCGTATTCCCTTAGAGTCAAAGGGAACAACCTGGGTGTTAACACATTAATCAGAAGAGAAGGTGGTATTCATGGTTGGTAAATGGTTTCTCGCGCGGTCCCAAATCCGTAAGTGATATTCCCAAAGATGGATTGGAGAAAGTTATGAGCTGTGTCTTAATCCAGTTGAAATCCAGATAGATCACAACCGTCCGTTGGGTGATTGATTAGATGCATATCGCGTCGGGAAAATTGCGGACCTTAATTCAGAAAACGAACGCGGTGAGGAATTATTCAACAGGCTTAAAAATTTGTTGAATTCCGGCCATCGACACCGCCTGTTGAATGGATGATCAGATGGTAATCACGCTCGAATGTGCACATAGGTTAACGTGGCGATTGGACCCGATGAGTTATTCAAAGAAGTTTAACTTCTTTGAGTTCTGGTGGTTGAATGGGTTAAAGATGGAGATAATGCGATAGTCGTTGATCTGAAGGAGTGAAATTGATGGTGGAGAGTGAACGCGATGAAGAGGGCATCGGAATGTGTGCAAAGGTTTGTGGATTGGTGGAAAGGTAAGGTTTACAGAGTATTTCTATTATATGAGAATTATAATAGAAATAGGCGGACTTAAGGTTTTATTGGTTAAGTTGGGTTTTAACCTGGGTATGGTTAATAAGCGCGGAAGTGAAAAAATAACCCAAAGTCTAAACTTGGTATATTTAGATGAAATATTTCTGCTTAAGGACTTAACCTTGGATAAAGTGGGTTTTCATCAAATTTTATATTTTTGCTGAGTAAACATTGATTTAAGAGAATTTTCTCTAAGTATGAAATTTTAGAATTCGTGGGACATCTACATGACAGGTACATAGTGTGAGATGCAATTTTATTTTCATTCTGTGGGTATATACGGCTTAGGCTGCATCATGGTATTGGTTGTAGCTTAGGCTGGCATCACTTAGGAGAGGCAACTTGAGAAGATTGTGGAGGATTGCCTGAAGAAGCAGAAGATTACGAACAAGAGTGACCCCCACTCTGACTTGGGCACCGCAGACATGGAGAAGTATAGGTTTTGAGTCTTTTCGATGTCATGGCACTAATACTATATGTGTTATCACTAATGCTATAGTTTGTATTTGTATTTCCAATTATAGTTATTATTTATGAATTTATCCTTTTTGCAACATATTTCAAGTTTGTATATTTGTTAGTGTTTTTAAACTTTTTCTTTTGCAACTTATTTCACAGTTTTTGTAAATTTGCCTGATAAAGAGCCTCTAAAATAGTTAAATGACAACCATCCATTATTCATCCATGCAACACAGTTCAATGTGGCGAAAAATGATTTTGAGATTGGAAGAATCTATCACAAATTATCTTTATTTATTACCATTCCTTATTATTACCTATGTATACAAATATATTTTATTTTGACTTATACAATCCATTACAATTTATTTTTAATAGTGTTATCATTAATTATTGTGATTTAGTGTATATGGACTCATTATTTTGAGGAGAATGGCATTTTTTGGAACCATGAATCGAGTGGATTTCTAACGCATATTATTTAGAATGAATTATTAAAAGCACATGTGATCCCAAAATTACGATGTTATACATAAGCTATCCCAAGAAGTCGTGTTACACAGTAATTTGTCACCGTTTGTCACCGTCCCTGTTTCCCCTCTCCTGCATCTTGGAGGACTCATTTCGGGACTTGTGAGAAGTGACAAGACTTGAAACCACTTGCATTATTCACCTCTGAACATGAGCTTCATATGCCCTGAAGACATCTCCTGCTCTTTGCCCTTCAAAACAACCCTTTTTACATTAGCGCTGGTCCCCTGTGTTGTGCCCGCGCCAATGGGGAGAATCCTATTGAAAGGGCACGCCATTAGCGCTCTGTCCCAGAGTCGCAATCGCGCCAACCTTTTTGGGAAAATTTTTGAACTAATCAAACCTCTGAAAGTTCTATCCAACTCATTCACCAATTGCATCTCAGTTAAGTGAGGATGGTTTGGCTTCGAATCTCCTTGAATGGGAAGTAGTTTGCCACCATTCCATATAAGTTTCCAAGTGATGAAGCCAAATCCATTGTTGTTGAGATTGACCCTATCTCTTCCTTTTCATCTATAAAAGCTTGTCTCCATGGCTTGAGCAAGCTAGTTCTGATTCTAGTGGCAATACTTGTGCTGAAAGGAAGATATTAAGAGATTGGAGTTGCAAGAGCCTTCTTTGTGTCCATAAGGCTTTACCTAAGTAAGGAGACCTTGTTACTAAAGAGAGAGAGAGCTTGTCCCTCATCCCTTCAAGCTTTGCAAGACTTGTGTAGCTGAGCACCCAGCCAAAGGAGGACTTGACGTCAGGACGCTGGTTGTATTCTCCTTTGTTGATTATTAATAATAGATGACTATCATTATGGTTCCATTCCCATTGTACTTGTAATGGTTGATGTTGAATTACATCCTTCCTCACTGATGTATAATTGCATATATTAGCTTTCACGCTTGTGTTTGTGTTGTTCTCTTTGTGTGCAGGTGTCCATCCACGAGGATAGTGGAGGATTGTGACCGGCCCAGGCAAAGGAACGTGGGCGACATCCCTTCTACAAACGAAAGCGTTGGAACTCAATTAGGTCTTCATCACCTACCTTTTATTTGCAATTAGGAACTTGCGTGATAGCATTGTTTGATTGTTGCTAGACCCGTTCTGGTCTAGTAGGGATCGCCTCTATCCGTAGAGGGGATTTACCTCTCCAACAATTTGGCGACTCCGCTGGAGAGTTTAGCTTGTTGTTTGATTTGTAAAATTTAAACGGAGTCTGAAGTATGGCCAGATAGGCTTCGAAACACTATTGCCTTGCATTAGTGAAGTAGATCAAAGCCACTTCAGTCAATCTCTGGTTTGGTTTACAGACTGAACAATTTGGAGTTTGTCTTGCCTCTTTGGTTTTCTCTTGTTTGCTTGCTTGGATAGCTTTTTGGATTGAATTTCTTGCTACCTCTTGCTTCCTAACTTGCCTAGATACTGTAAACCAAGCTTTGGACGCTTATTTTTTTGACTTGGAAAACTTTATTAGCGTGGCTTTTCCTTTGACAGTCGTGCTAGTGGCCCTTGTTGCTAACTGACAACCTGCGCCAATCCCTTTATAGCGCGAGTTACAGCCTGACAGTCGCGCCAGGCCTGTTAACCTTTTCAGTTCACATGTTTGCCTGCCTTCGGAGCTTGGATTTGTATCTTGCCACATATTTTTTGCGACTGCTTGAGTGTGTTGGAGTCTTGTTTGACTAGTTTTGAGTCTCTCTTTTGAGAAATTCTTAATTTGATTTCCTTTGATCATTACTTGCAGGTTTGTCTCAGTCTCTTCACAATTTTGCATCTTTTTGCTTTTGTTTTTGCAAAAAAAATTGTGTATGAGTGTTAATCACCTTTGAGTGTTTTTATTTCTTGATCTTTGGAAATCTCACCTAATTTTCTTGATTTGCACTTGATTGGTTCTTAGATTACATTAGAATCATCTTGTGTTTGAGAATTATTTTGCATAGATCACACTTGCATAATTAGAATTCTCATTTGTGGATAGATTACATTTGCACACTTTTCAAGTGAATTGTGCATAGATTACAATTGCATAGATTACCTTTACCCTTTGGGTGTTTGCCTTCTTCTATCGATTTCACATTTCTAACCCTAGGGCATCTAGTGGCTTTCTGTGTCGAGCCTCCCTTAGGTGTTTCTAGTCTTCTATTGGTCCAGTTGACTCTCTAATTGCTCCCTTGCACTTGCTTGGTAGTTGTGAATCATTTTGTTGCATTATTTGAGTGACTTGCTTTGTCTTCACTTGAATTCCGCTTCACCTCACTTTGAGCCTAGATTACACGGCTCAATGGTGTTTTTAGGAATTTTCACATTCTTTCGAGGTTCGCTTGGTGATTTAGGGAACTGAATGTGCTTGTATTGAACGAAATTTGTTTGTATTGTCTTTCAAAATTCATTCTAGTGCATTGTGCCTTTGAAAAGGAAACGAACAAATCTCTTTTGTGTTCAATAGTTAATGGAATAGAACTTTTCGTTGATTTGTATTATTGAAAAGAAAAAGTTTTGTTTATTTGCCATTAGCTGCATTAGGGTGTTTGATTGATTGTGCTCATTTCATTTGCATGAAATCTCTATAACTCTCTTGTAATTAGCATTCATCGAATGGAATGACATCTTTTGGCATATAGCTTGCATCTAGGCAATTGGGAAAGATTACATACGGTAGGACCTGAAATCGAAACTCAACTAAAGATCAACCATAAAATAAACCGAATGAACTTAAAAATGCATTGGAACTTAACGCTCACATTCTAGAGGTCTAGGCTAGAGACGTGCTCCGGCGTTGTTAAACCTAGTCACTATTGTTCCACATTACGGTTGGGTGGTTCCTCCTTGTGTGATTCAACTGTGGTCTAGTACGGACTTGGGCTCCCACATACCATCATGTATATATGGGGAGACTCCACTAGGTTTGCATCCTTGATCCATAGGAAGCCGTGTCTGCTGCCTTACAAGCCGTAATGCACTGAACACAACATTCAGGAAGATTGATTCCAGTACCGGAATTCCTTGGTTTTCGTATGATTGCCAAGGTGTATAAGCAGTTTTACAGATTGTCTCGTAAACCCATTGCCTAGTTTCTCCAGAGTAGTCACTTTTTGATCCTTTTTGGACTCCTTAAAAGAAAAGGCTCTATTGAGCATTTGTCACTTTGGGCTCACAAAACATTCGAAGGCGACTAGAGTCACCTTTTTGTCCTTTTCTCGACTCTTAAAACATGAAAAGGTCAAGTTCAGCTCCTTTGTCTTAAAATTTATTCGGCCGCGTTCACATTTATCCGGTTAGGTCTTGTTCGCGTTAGCTTGAGTAGGTTTCTTTTTCGTTCTTGATGGAAACTTTTTCGGGGTTCACCAACCGAAGTTCCCCCCTGACGGGAATCCTGGTCATTTCCCTCCTCTCGGGAATGTTGGTGCTCCTTACATGGCAACGTTATGCCTCCCAGGGTTAACTGTTGGGTTGCCTGTTTGGTTGTTTTCAACCTCTCTGGTCCCTGCCGTCTCACCTACTGATCAATCAGTCCCTCCACCTGAACAACCTCATGTTGATTCTAAGGTGGACCTCTCCCCTTCTACGCCCACTTCTACGTCATTGTCTTCTACTTCGCCTGGTGAAAGTCTCGATTCGAGTAACCAGGTGGCTAAGAAGAGGAAGAAGAAGATGAATAAGAAGAAGGCTCTCAAAGGAGAGGCTAAAAGCGCAGCTACCCCCTCGAGTACACCTGAAGTCGGGCCACCTTCTGCTCCTCCGCAGAAGGTCAAGTTTCCTTGTAGATTGTGCAAGGATGACCACCTTCTTCGCAATTGTCCTGGCATTCCCAGGGTCTTAGAAGTATGGTCCCGCGATCCGGCCTGCCCCTCATCGCCCTCTGGATCTCACGGCGATACTACCCTATCAGTTGGGAATAGTAAAGGAAAATGGAAGATTTGAATCCCTTGTAGACTTTGTGAAGGCAATCATCCCCTTCACCTTTGTCCGCTCATGGATAAAGCCTCCGATGTCTTGGAAAGTCTCGCGGCTCCCTCACCCCAACTCCCCGTTGAATATCAACGTCTTTCTGCAGCTGCAGATCGTCCCCCTACTGACAATGAGATTGGTTCAAATTCCTCTCTTGTCCAGCCTCCTCTTCCTGAACCTGGCTCTGCCCAGCCTGTTCGAGACCAACTATTGGTCGGAAAGAGTGTCGACTCGAGTTCACCACCCGATCACTCTGTTTTGGAAGGGTGTAATTGCCATGTTCTTCTCATCTCCTCAGATTCCCCTGAGTCCAAAAATGACTCTCCTATCCCAGCTGCTCCCGAAATTCCCTCTTCGGTTCCTATGGAGCATGGGGGTGATCATACGATTCCCCCACCAAGTAGTTTGGCCATCTCCTTTGATTGGAGTCACCTGACCGCTTTCTGCCTTCTATCCCATGTGCCTTTCCAGATTACGGTACTTGCCTGTGATAAGGCAGTACCTGGCACTGTTCTGGATGAAGGTGCGTCGGTCAGTCTTATGCCGTACACTACTTGGCAAGCTTTAGGTTCCCTGCAGCTCGGGCCGGTCACACAAAATCTGTTGGCTTTCGACGGAGGAGCCTGTCCATCTCTAGGCGTCCTCCCAAAGTTCCCTATTACTTTGGGAGGTAAAACCGTCTATATCGACGTGTTGGTTACCCAAGGTGTTTTATATTTCAGTATTCTCCTTGGTTGCGACTATGTTTATGCTATGGGGGCCCTTGTCTCTTCACTTTTCCGTGTGGTTTGCTTTCCACACGATGGAAGAATGGTGGCTATCAATCAATTGTCATTCGTTAGTCCCTCGATGCCTCCTACACCGTTGTTGTCCCCTCCTAGTTTTTATCCACCAGTTGTATCTGTCCCCCCGCAAATCAACTATGTGGCCACCTATCCCATACCTGTATCCAGTGATGCCACCGTCGTGCATAGTGTCATGGGGGCATTGGGTGCTGACTTCCGAGATGTTGACCTCCCACCGGGAGAGCCACTCTTGGAAGCCCCAACTTGCTATTCGTTATGATGAAGTTCGAGCGGAGCATAGTTCACTTTCCTATGTCAAACTCCTTAAAAAATGAAACTAGGATTGGTTCGAGCATAGTTCTTGATCTTGTGTCAAGCTCGTTAAAAAATAAAACAAGGGGTTATGAGGATAGTTCTTTTACTGTGTCAACGTCATTAAAAAATGAAACAACCCCCTTTCCAAATCGAGTCTTTTGATTAAGATCTCGTAAAATACAAGTCGTGTCTTTCCAAGACCTCGAAAGTGAACCTTCATTCCATCCACTTTGTTGAATGCAATGAAGCTTGGGGGGCATGTACCTCGTTTTGCATCATTATGCTGGGGGCATGCGAACTTACAACAAGCATAGTTTTTCGTTTCAAGCTTGTGTAAACATGAAACCGAATCCAAGTAGAGTTTCTCTACGGTTCAAGCTTGTGTAAAAATGAACCCATACCCGAGTCACCTTTAAGCTCTTTTCTGACTCGTAAAATATGAAGAGATTGCCGAGTAATTTTTCCCTTTTTGACTCGTTAAAGAGAATAAAAATGGAGGTCTGCTTTCAGCTCTTTTCCTGACCTTTTAAAGAGGAAAAGATCGCAGAGTTGTCCCTCTTGGCTCGTTAAACGGTTACTAA
>APFE030230430.1:0-44020 GCA_000404065.3 Pinus taeda
CTCTTCTTATGTCTTGGGACACTGTTCAGCAGATAACCTCACACCTATAGGAATAGGAACTTTCACCGGTTTACTATCCTACATATTAACCTCTGCAGTATTGTCTCGACATACTTCCTCTGGTTTAACCAGAGCTTCCCTTTGCCCGATCTCTTTTAATTTCCATGCCCAAAATATAGTTTGCAGCACCGAGATCTTTCATGTCAAATTTGGAGGACAATTGGGTCTTCAAATCCTGGATAATTTCTTTGTCATTTCCAACTAGCAACATATCTTCCACATACAAGACCAAATAAATAACATGGTCACCAATTAATTTAAAATACAAATAGTGATCTACTTTGCTTCTAGTGAAGCCAAGTCCCCATATAAATGTATCAAATTTTTGATGCCACATCCTTAGTGACTATTTTAACCCATACAGAGACTTCTTTAACTTGCAAACCAATTCTTTCTTACCCTTCACTGCAAAACCTTCAAGTTGCTTCATGTAAATCTCTTCTTCCAGATCCCTGTGAAGAAATGTTGTCTTCACATCCATCTGTTCTACCTCAAAATCAAAAGCAGCAACAACATATAATAGTAGTCTAATAGAAGCTACCTTAGCAACAGGAGAAAAATATCACCAAAATCAATTCCCTGTACCTGCGAATAACCTTTTTCTACCAACCGAGATTTGTATTTATCCACCTTTCCTTCAACATTTGTCTTTTTCTTGAACACCCATTTGGTGCCAATGGGTTTCCTTCTAGTCGGCAACTCCACCAGATCCCAGGCTTCATTTTTATGCAAAGATGCCATTTGATCAACCATGGCCTCTTTCCACAGTTTTCCATTCCCTGAATCTACTGCTTCCTTCAGAGTTCTAGGATCATCATTAGTAATAGATAAAGCAAAATTTGAACAAAAAGCAAATGGAATATACCTTTCTGGCTGCGTTCTTTCTCGAAATGATCTTCTCACAGCCAAAGTTTGTGGCTCTTCATCCTCTGATTCCTCTTCTGTTGTATAGTCTCATTCTTCCTCTGTTAGCTCAAACTCTATCTTCTTAGGTTCCTTTGGTCGGACTTCATGTTTAATAACATATTTTACCTCTTTGAACACCACATCTCAGTTGTACACAACCTTCCTTGTTACTGGTTTCCAAATCTTATAACCTTTTAAACCATCCTTATACCCAATAAAGATGCACTTTTTAGATTTACTATCCAACTTTGTTCTTTTCTCCTTTGGAACATATACATATGCATCACATCCAAATACCCTAAGATGTGAAAGAGAGGGTTTCTTACCGTCCATACCTCTTGTGGATTCTTACCTCCAATGTTGATGAAGTTGATCTATTGACCAGGTAACATGTTGTCTCCACCGCCTCTACCCAGAATTCTTGTCCTAACCCGACACCACTGAGCATGCTTCTTGCCCTTTCCATCAATGTATTGTTCATTCTTTCTGCAACTCCAGTTTTCTCAGGTGTGTATGGAGTAGTCTTCTATCGTGCTATACCACACTTCTAACAGAATTCTTCAAATTCCTTGCTGAAAAACTCTCCACCGTTATTTATCCTTAGCACCTTTATCTTCTTCTCTATATGGTTTTCCACCAAAGCCTTAAATTCTTTAAACCTGTCAAAGACTTCAGATTTCTTCTCGAGGAAATATATCCATCTATTCCTTGAGAAGTCATCTATAAATGATACATAGTACACATACTTACCCAGTGATGGAACCTTCACAGGTCCAAACACATCATTGTGCACAAGCTCTAATATATGTTTCGCCCTCTTACCACCAAAGGGGAAACTCATCCGATTCTACTTCCCATATACACAATTTTTAGAGAAATCAAAATCCAGAGAACTATTAGTCATACCTTCTATCATACCTTTACCATGAAGTATTCGAAGGCCCTTCTCCAATATGTCCAAGCTTTTGATGCCATAGCATGGTCTTTTCTCCAGAGACCACTAGATTTTCTCCTCCACTTTCAGGAACCAAAGAACTGTTGCACCCATCAATAATAGTGCTAGCTTGCAGCTTGTACAGAGTTCCAATCCGAACTCCCCGCATCAATACCAGTGCAGCCTGAACCATCTTAAAGGTATCTTTCTCGAACATTGTTTTTACACCTACATCATCCAGCTTGCTTACAGAAATCACATTTCTGGATAATGCAGGAATATGCAGAACACCCGGAAGTGTTCTAATCCTTCCACCTTGCAACTTCAACTTGAATTTTTGACGACCAATGATTCTATAATTCCTATCATCCCCCAAGAAGACATAACCACCATCATATTTCTCATACTCGCAGAACAACTCTCTATGGGGACTGAAGTGAAATGATGCACCTGAGTCAATCAATCTACATGTGTACTTGAAGAAGCCAAGTACACATCCCCACCTTCATCTGAGGTGGTTTTTGCCTCTGTAGAAGGAGCATCATCAAATCCCTTTCCTTTGTTAGGAGATTTAGATTTGCAGTCCCTTTTGTAGTGCCCTTCATTTCCGCATTTCTAGCACACCACCTTTACAGGTTTTCCTCGAGATTTAGATGTCCCTCTAGATTTGGATCTCCCACTCGATGACTTGTTTTTTTTTATGTTCTGGAACCATCGTCATATAGGCAAGGAATCACTATTCTGGCTCTCCATATTTTTCCATCTCATCTCCTCCATCAGCAATGATGAGACTATTTCATCAAACTGCAAGGCAGTTGCATTGCTACCTTTTGCAATAATCAAACTATCCCATGAATCTGGTAGAGAACACAACAAACTAATTCACTTATCTTCATCTGAAATTTTAATATCAATCGATAATAACTGACTTACCACAGTATTAAATGCATTCAAATGATCTGTCACTGAGTCTCCATCTTTCATCCTCAGGTTATACAACTATTTTCGTAGGAACAATTGATTCACTAGAGACTTAGATTGGTACAAAGTCCCTAACTTTTCCCACAAAGCCTTTACCGTAACTTTCCCTGATACATTCAGCAATACTGAATCTGAGACACAGAACCATATTGTGCTATTTGCCTTCCAATCCAACTTCTTCCATTCTTCATCGGACACTCCCATTGGTTTAGTATCTAGATCTACTGCAATCCATTGATCTTTTTCCACTAGCAGATCCTCCATCTTGAGTTTCCACAACCAAAAATTGTAACCATTAAATTTCTTGATCTCTATCTTTCAACTACTCGCCATCATCTTTCACCACCAGAATCGATCCCGCAGATCTCCCACTGAACAAGGATTACCATAGGCCCGAGAAAAACCCTCAGAAACAAAGGCATCCCCTTGAAGCCAAAACATCTCTGATACCAAATGTAGGTTTTAACCCCGTACAGAAATTACCTGCATACGAATTCTAAGAATAGAAAATAAACAATGCAAGAGCATAACACATAAAACACATATACACAAATGTTTTCCCCTGGATCCCAAAATTGGGACTACCAACTTGATTTTTCATTATTTTCCTTTCAATGTTACAATACATATTTATACATGTCGAAGCATCCAATACCATGGATTGTAAACCATAGTGCCCATAACCATGCACAAAACCATAGGTAGGTTCGCCCCACCTAATATAGGGTCCAAAAAAAATTTCCCTGAGGCGTTTCCCCGAACCCCATAAAGGGGGTCTACCCACCCCCCTCAAACCCCCTGTGACCCCCCATTGCTACGCAATCAATGCAACGAAGGGGGGCTCCGACCCCCCTATAACCCCGTAGTTAAATAAGGTAGCTAGTCGTGGAAATAATATTACACAACCCAACAATAGCAGGGGAGAAATGTTTCAAGAGGGATGAGTTAGGCATTTTAGCCTTCAAGCAATTTGTAAAACGAGATTATCTTGACAAGTTTGTCTGCACCTTCCCTAGAACTTATCTTCAAGAGCAGTATGTAGACCTTCTGAAGGTCATCCAAAGGCATTTCACTTGTGAATGTAGGTTCAGTAGAATTTACCAATATCATCTGAGTTTTATTTGGCATTTCACCAAGAGAAAACCCATGAACCTTCCTTACTTGTTGCTTTAAAGTCTATAAAGAATGGCCACTAAGGTACATATTCAAAAATAAAATCATGCCTCAAGCCCATTTCATTTCTCTTTGATCAAAATCTTGGTTAAATATGTTTTTGAAAGAAAGAAAATACCTTGGACTAATTTTCTTGTTAGTATGGCCTCTTGCCACAAAATGGGTTTGCTTCAATCAAGGCATATAAGGAAAAACCTAAGAAGGAACACCCAATGAAGGAGAGAACTCATCCATTTATGAAAATGAAAACTGTAAAGAAGGAAGGTGCTAAACCAAGCAAGAAATTTGCAGGAAAGCTGAGCAAGAAAAATAAGTTGCAAGGCATAAAAGATGACATGGAAGACAAAGGAACAGAGATATAAGAAACATCAGCTAAGCAAGTTAGACCAAAGGTTAAAATTGAAGAAACAGTCGAAGATGAATTTGTGGTCAAACCTAGAACAAGGTCTGGTGTTAAGAAAACCCAGGAACATGCAACACCTCAATCAGTTGTAGAAATATCTAAATATAAGAAGACAAATGCACAAGTAGATGAAAAAGTGGATGAGGTCAAGGGACTAGAAATGTTGCAATCAAATTTTGAGGAATAGATAACACCATTAGAACAAAATTCTATATAGTACAAGGTAAAGGATCCTAAAATAATAAAGATGAGAGAGTCTTTGTTTGAAAATCAAATGAGGAAAAAATTTCTGGAGAAGCATACTAGAGACATAAAATAGGCCATTAAACCTATAGATGACAAGACAAAGCTACCCTCAACAAGTGCCAAAGGAAAGAAGAAATGGGTTTCCTTTTCTAAACAAGCTAGAAATGTGGTGGTGAGGGCTGATGAGCCAACATTTAAGGTGTTTAAATAAAAATTCAACTATGTGAAACAAATGAAACAAATAGCTAAAGCCCCCGGTATACCCCCATTCAATCAATGGAAAGAGTATCAGATGTGTCTAGAAGAGTTAGAAGAGAGAAAATGCCAAGTAAATCAATTCAGGAAACAAAACCACGAGTATAAGAATTATATTCAGAACATTTTAGAAAACTGTGACCATGAGGTCAAGGATGTTAGCCTCTCTCATAAAAACAATAATAAATCCAAAAATAAATTAATTAATTAAATATTCCAAGTTAGGAATTTGTGCCTAACTCTTGGGTTGTTCCTCTAAGATAGGAGTTAGTTTAGGTAACTCCTATATTGGGGTGTGTCTAGTGAGAAATTATCTCAACCAAAGGAGAAATTATCTCAACCAAAAGTGTCCAAGATAGAACACACTATCTTGAGAACACTATCTCTCATCTATTTATTTGTAACATTATATTCAATTTTTTTGATGAATGAAAGTGAGAGAGAAGCATGAGGCTTTAGCCTTTTTCCGCCAATATTTTGTCTCTGGTTTTTATGTGTGCTTTTCTGTAATTTGTCTGAGTTAATCTCATTTTCAATATGTGGTATCAGAGCCAGTAAGGCACCATGGACCTCCATTAGCTGCTCTTCCTTCATCTTAGCTTCAGATTGATATTTTAACATGGTTGCCTCTTCAAACTGGAGTGCCTGTTCAACTTTTTGCATACGGGCTTTTTGTTCGGTAACAACCTCTTGCAGCCTTATATTTTTGTCAGAAAATTCTTTTTCTTGATTCTCAGCTTTGCTCGCCTGCAATTCTAAACATTGTTGTCTTTGCTTATGTTCTCTTAAAACCTCCTCAAGCTTTTCCAACTGTTTCTCCGGTTCTTTAACTCTTGCATAAGCCTTCGTTGTCTCTGCCTCCAAAACTCCTGCTTCTTTTTTTCTGAATTGACTCAATCTCATTCAGCAATATTATCACAGCTTTGGACTTTCAAGCATTTGACTTGAGATCCTTTGTTCCTTTACTCGATCCGAGCCTGGACATGTTTCTGGTATTTTTTTATATATGTTTGGGAAGCATAAAGAATCCGTAGCCTGGGTTTCTCTCCCATTTCATCGTAGAAGTAGGTGGCTCTATCTTTCTGAGGCATTTCGAATGGAAAAAACGACACCTACCCTACGCATTGCTTCCTGGCTTTCGTGGCTTCCTCCTCCACGTACTGTATGAAATTTGATTTAGATTCCGTGTTCTAGAATTAAGATGCTCAGTTGACTGAAACCTTGGTTGGCCTCAATCTCGCGAAACTCTGTTTTGCTTTGCTTTCGGCAATTCCAAATTACTATATTGTGGTATATAATAATCTTATAGCCTACGACAGAGGCTCATTTCTTGGTTGCTGGTGATGTTTATTTTTAATAGGCTAGGAAAATTGTAGAACAAAATTATAAATCAAGGAGATGGTAAATCAACTTTCCGCTCAGATACTTCAACATGATTGGCATCATGATCAGCCTTGAAAGAAGTACCTCTGTTCATGTTGTAGCGGAATGAAGAACCTGTTGCTGTTGAACCATCGGACCACGAAGGTCCCCGCTGCCTTTTGACTTTGAATGAAAAGCTGAACTTTTGGAACCAAAGTGTGCTAATTGTGCTCCCCCTGTTGAATGTGAATGAGGAAAGCTCTCTTCTGGGAGAAGCTATAATTTGGAAGGTGTGAATTCTTTTGGAGAACGCTCCCATGAACAAAGCCTAGCAACAGGGGAAGAACATTTATCAGCAGCTAATTCACTGAAAGCAGAAATGTACGCGAAATCAGATTCAAAGGTGACCAATTTGGCACTTTCAAAGTGGGTTTTCTATAAGTGATTTTTTTTTTTTGAGACATAAGTGGTCATAGAGATTTTTGGAGTGATAAGGTGAATTTTTTTTTTGTGAAAAGGTTTTTTTTAATGGAGGTGTAAGTGTGAATTTCTTTGAAGTGATTTTGTGGAGTCATAAGTCCATTTTCTTTGTAAATTTAGAGTGATACAAGTCAAGTGAAAGTTGTTATTGTGATCCAAAGAAAGGTTGAGTCAGTGTTTGAAGACAAATTGATGCCAGAGAATTATAAATGTGTGCTTGAAAAGCTTCACTAAAGCCATTGTCATGATGATGTACTCCCATATTTAAATAAAAAATATCTTTTTGGTGGTGATTGTGTCCTAGATCCACCCGAAATTGAATAAGGGGATCTTAGGTACACCATGTGTATTTGTGATGGCGAGTGTTTTTATGGCTTCAGGTTGTTGCTTATGATTTATGTCTAGTTTTGACACATAAATGATCGCATTTACCACACACACAAAGTTCAATACAAGCAACCACAACACATGTAACGAAGTAGCTTCAAGGAAGGTTAATTAAGCTCAACACATGCATTTGCGTCACTACAACAAATAATCAAAGTTTTCAACATCGGCATTCTACCTCAACAAAAAAATTCGCTCAAATACAATCAAGTTCATGAATATGCAAACTCCAACATTTCAAAGCAAAGTCTACATCAACATTCTTGCAAACAATTTTATTGAACTTGTAATCAAACTCAAATTACATTGAATTGTAAGGGTGCATTCTCGGTTGAAACTGACACCCACATTTTGATTTGATTAGAAGTCAAGTGAGTCAATTCTCTTCCACTTAGTCAAATTAAGACAAGTGAATTCTTTGTTTTATGTGAGTCATTAAAATCATTGTAAGCTTTTTTGGGTGCATTTTCGACAGTGTTCGACACCCTTCCTTTAAAGCACAATCAAGTGAATCCATGAGTTTTAACTCCAAATAAAACAAACAACAAGTTCACATCTCCTGCAAGCGAGCGTGAGTATTCATTCAAGCAATTTGTGTCAAAATTGTACAAGGTTCAAACTTTCAAGCGAGCCAGAGTGAAGATCATCAAAGCAACCAAACAAGTTCAACTCTAACACCAATCAAGCAAGTTGAAATTGAAATCAAGCGAGCATGAAGTCATCAAATAAGGCAAGTGAGCATTCATGCAAACACAATCGTCATCAAGCGAGCGTGAATTCCAGAGTGTAAGCAAGAAATTTCTACAACTCTAGCAAGTGTTCCTAGCAAGTGCAATAAGCAACAAATCAAGCGAGCGTGCCATTCAAGTCCCATAGCAAGCGAGCCTGTCATCCAAGTAACAAAATCAAGTGCAACAATTCAAAGCACGACATCTACGACAAGAGAGCCTGATTTAAAGTAAGCAAGTTCAGATGGCGCAACATATTCAGTTGTTACACATTCTTCACAGTTTACTCATCTCCAGTGATGAAGACATGGTGCACATCAGCAAAGAAACTCTTGCTGATCTTTCACGGCATCTACAACAAACACATGAAACCATTGAATTTCTTCAACTAGAGTCGCAACTACAAAGAGATGAGCTGCAACAAACGAGTGCTTCTTCCAAGTCATTCAACCATATAGATGAAGATAAAGATGTTGATTCCAAATCACTCATCCAAACAACTTCAAGTGTCGAAGTTGTTCATGATCAAATTCAAATTTCTTCCAAACCCATCATCAAGCCCTGGGAAGAAATTCAAAATAACAAGAATTGACGAGGCTTAGGATATGTCACTGATGACACCAACTTACATATCCCAAATTATTCCAAGCCAATTACATTCGTGAGTGCAGGATTTCTTGAACCACTCACCTTAGTAGGTTCTGAGAAAGCTGTAGACAAGTAGAATTGCACGCAACCTGAAATTGATGTCCAACTGAAATGTTCTCATTGTCAAAGAACCGATCATATGGAAGATCAATGTTTTGATCTCCATCCTTGTTTCCATTGTGGCAAGCCCAATCATTCCTTAGAAAAATGTCACAACCAACAAAAATCAGCCTGATTGAAGATACATTATGAATGGATCGATCCTTGGGAATGGTCATCCACAGTCAAAAGATTGTCTCAGTTCTACAACCGACTACAATCACACATAGTGCAGCCAGCAGTACACCGATGATGGTACTCTCCTGCAGTGGGCATCGTCATCAGCAGTGAGCATCAGCAAATTCGCCAGTGGGCGATCATCAAATTGTGTCAGTGGACACCGGATGTTGTTTTCAAGCAAAGGACAGTTGGATCCTTTTGCGGCTTGGCACATGATGGAATTGTCAAGCGTCATTTCGAGATGAATCAGTCATGCAGTTGACTCAGTCTCTTCATATTGCAGTTTCTTCAACATCCCGATTTGGCGTTTTTTTCAGGCAATGCGTTTGAGGATCAACATGAGAACTTGGAAGATGGTTCCTCGTTCTTATTTTGGATTTATCATTGAGGGGGGGAATGTTAGCCTCTCTCATAAAACAATAATAAATCCAAAAATAATAAATTAATTAAATATTCCAAGTTAGGAATTTGTGCCTAACTCTTGGGTTGTTCCTCTAAGATAGGAGTTAGTTTAGGTAACTCCTATATTGGTGTGTGTTTGGTGAGAAATTATCTCAACCAAAGGAGAAATTATCTCAACCAAAAGTGTCCAAGATAGAACACACTATCTTTAGAACACTATCTCTCATCTATTTATTTGTAACACTATATTCAATTATTTTAAGATGAATAATAATGAGAGTGAGAATACCTGAGGAAGCATGAGGCTTCTGCCTTTTTCCGCCAATTTATTTTGTGTCTGTTTTTATATATTTGTATGAGTTGTTTTAATATGTATTATGGTCCATATGTTTAACAAGGGTGGAAGATTGAAAGGTTAATGGGTTATTGATATAGGATATTGATGGGTGATGGGATTCTCTGGCTACGTAGTTAATGGCTTAGTAAAATAAAAACACTATGGTCATATTGTTCATGGGTTATTGGGATAGGGGTTATAGTTAATATGATATATAAAGTCAATAGCGTGAACAAAGGTCAACCGATATCATTCGTGGTTGATATCATTGATGATGTTCAATGGTTATTGAGTTATTAAGGTTAGTTGGTTGGGGGGTTACTGGATTAGATGGTTAATGGGTTAGTCCATGGGTGAGGGATAGGTGGCTATTTCTAGTAGGTAATTGATGTTAATTATTAGACAACATTACTCAACATAAGCTAATATGTGTTTATGAACCATTATGTTACTAGATCAACCATGACCAATAATGGTCTACCATGATCGAACATGATCCACCATGGTCAATCAGGTGCATCATGGTTATTATATTACGATGTTTATGGACGATGGGACTATTAGACTAGGTGGCTAATGGATTAGTGCAATATAAGTAGGCATGATATTCATGGGTGATTGATCTCTAACTCAGCAAGTCAATTTATTTAATATGGTGAACCATCATGATATGATCTATATAGTTGATATGGTCAAAGGAGTCCAGCTAGGGTCACTAATGGTAAAGTATTGTCATGCTAATATGGTTAGTGGGTTAGGGTTTAATTGGATTATGTGATTAATGGGATAATTACTGGATGAGAGATAGGTGGCTAGTTGTGGTAGGGGACTAATGTTGACTAATGATGACAACATTACTCAACATAAGCTAATATGTGTTTAGGAACCATTATGTTACTAGATCAACCATGACCAATAATGGTCTACCATGATCGAACATGATCCACCATGGTCAATCAGGTGCATCATGGTTATTATATTATGATGTTTATGGATGATGGGACTATTAAACTAGGTGGCTAATGGATTAGTGCAATATAAGTAGGCATGATATTCATGGGTGATTGATCTCTAACTCAGCAAGTCAATTTATTTAATATGGTGAACCATCATGATATGATCTATATAGTTGATATGGTCAAAGGAGTCCAGCTAGGGTCACTAATGGTAAAGTATTGTCATGCTAATAAGGTTATGGGTTAGGGTTTAATTGGATTATGTGATTAATGGGATAATTACTGGATGAGAGATAGGTGGCTAGTTGTGGTAGGGGACTAATGTTGACTAATAGTCATCATTAGTTAACATAAGTCAATATGGGTTTAGAGAGTTATAGGTTAATGGGATAATAGCTCAATCATGGTTAATGATGGTCTGCCATGGCCAACTATGGCCCACCATTGTCAATGAAGGTATTCCATTACAATCTTTAGTACACCATGGCTAGTAAGGTCAACTATCATCAACAATGGTCAGTGGAGATTTGATGGGTTAATGGATTATTAGGTTAGGAGGTATGTTATTGATATTATTGGGCTATGTGATTAATGGATTAATTGGTTATAAGAGGGTACAACATTCATAGGTGAGAGGGATAAGGGTTAGTGGGTCAATGCAATTAATATTGTGAACCATAGTGATTATGATATTCATAGTCAAAATAGTCCATATACATCAACCATGATAAGAATGAATTAATGGGTCTAATTTATCAAGTCAGAAGGAAAGTTCTACTATAGATATCAAATCATAAAACAAGTTATCTAACTAGGCATAGAGATAGCTAACTATGCATTAAGATAGAACACTAGGCATCAAGCCATGAGGCAAGATGTGCAACACAACTACATTTCTTTCTTTCCTTAAATCAAAATAACCTATATTGACCAAGTTATGATGTTGGGTATGCTATTGGTTATCTTCTTTTTTT
Source organism: Pinus taeda (assembly GCA_000404065.3). Taxonomy (NCBI): domain Eukaryota; kingdom Viridiplantae; phylum Streptophyta; class Pinopsida; order Pinales; family Pinaceae; genus Pinus; species Pinus taeda. The sequence goes on from APFE030230430.1 coordinate 11,512, forward strand.
CCTTAAATAAAATAACATAGCACTAATAGTAATTTATGCATAGAGTTGATAGAGGAATCACTAAATGAGGCCTCGATGAAACTATTAGGTAACCATGCATGGTTTGGGCTTCATAGAACATGTCATGGTTAAAGAAATATTTTCCAATCTATTGTGCTATGATTAGTGTATTTGAGATCATAGTGTGTTAGAGGATTAGTATATTTGAGAGTTATTGTGTTAAGGGGTAATTATGTCAAGAGTCATAAGGGCCAAGGAATATACTAGTGCCATAGTTGTTAGGGGCAACTAAATCAGACAACATAACGATTAGGATGTATATGTGTTTGAGGTCATAATGGTTAAGCATATTGTTGTGTTGAGATATTTCTCTATTTGAGGAACACAATGTGTCAAAAGATGATTGTGGTAAGTGTCATAAGGAGAAAGGGAGATTATCATTCATGAAATCATAATGTTAACTAACCAATCATGAATATTATCTTTTTTATTTCTTTTACTCATTGTTATGTATTATTTATTCTTTATTCTTATTCCGCTTTATTATTTTGTTTGTTTTTTATAATATTATTAGTTTGGATGTTTATTTGATGTCAAGGTCTCGTCTTCAATAGAGCTGTTATTTTTCCCTATAAATAGGTATTTGCAAATGTGTCAACTGTTATTAATAAAATTGTGATAATAATTATGTAATGTGTCGTTTATAAACACTACAATATCAAATGTTGAGAGCATTAGCAATGAAAGAAGCCATCTTAATAGGTGTGGGGGTAGAGAGATGATGCCAATATATCATCTTCAATAGAGGTGCTAATTTTCCCTATAAATAGGTATTTGTGTGTTACATGCAATTAATAACATTGTGATAGTCATTATCTAAGATGTTGTTCATAGCCACCATAATATCAAATGTTGAGAGCATTGGTCCCAAAATCAACCATCTTAATGGGTGTTGGGTAAGAGAGATTGCTTGAGAATTTTTTGGCTACTAATCCCCAAAATATTTTTTCATAGTAAAAAAAAAAAATTGTGTTGAAAAGGGGTTGCAACTAAATTGTACAATAAATTTTACAAAAGGTGAGGTAGAAGTAGAAGCCATGCCTCTAGTTCTTCATATGGACATTTTTGGGTATGTGTTATATTCTTTACATAACTACCACCATGCTTTACATTTTGTGTCAAGAATAGTCAGGGGGTGGGAAACCCTTCCCCCCCTCCCCCCTCCCCTTGCTCAAGGAGTTCACAGATGTTTGAGGGCAGCACCCCCAATTTTTTCTTGGATGGCTTTTGTGTCTATTTTCAGTGGTTTTCATCTTGCCTTTTTCCTTTAGTGAATTTTTTATGCATGGTGGTTTAGCCAATGGTTTTGTAGTTTCGGTTGGTTAACTACGATCGTATTCTAATATAGGGGAAATGGATTAGGAAGTTTAATATATATATCTATATATATATATATATATATATATTATATTATATATATATATATATATATATATATATATATATATATAGTTAAATATAGAATGTACTAAAAAAATATTTCTAGTTCTCCCAGATTAGGTTTCCAAGGTAAAATATTTTTGTGTTTATGTGAATGTTTGTTATTGCACCTGTTATGTTTTATTAAGAATAAATTTGTAGCAATTAATTGTATAGTGTTAAAACCTACATTTGGTATCAAATCCATTTTGGCTTCAAAGATATATTTTTGTGGCTAAGGGGTTTTTGTTCACGCATATGGTAGACTTTGCTATAATGGGATATCTATGGAATCAATTCTTGTGGTGAAAGGAAATGGAAAGTAGTTCAAAGATAGAGATTGATAAAGACAATGGGAAAAGTTTTGAGATGTGGAAACTCAAAATGGAAGATCTGTTAGTAGACAAAGATCAGTGATCATTGTGTATTACACAAATAGGGATGTTAAAAAAAAATAAAAAAGGTTGGATCGGAAGGAAAATAGCAAAATACAATTGTCTTTCAGATTTAGTATTACTGAATTTTTAGGAGTAGCTACAATGAGGAAATTGTGGAACAAGTTAGGGACTTTGTATCAGTCTGATTCCCTGATAAACAAATTGTTCCTATAGAAAAAAATTATATAACATTAGGATGAAGGATTGATATTCAATGATAGAGAATCTAAAACTATGGTAAATAAGTTATTATCTATTGATATTAATATTTTATATGAAGATAAGTTTATTAATTTGTTGTGTTCTTTAACAGAGTTGTTTCCATAGGTAGTAATGAAACTACTTTAAGTTTCAAAGATATAGTCACATCCTTATTATTAGAGGAGATGAGACTAGAATATAAATAAAAATAAGTCCTCAAGTGGGAGATTTAAATATATAGGAAAATTCATAAAGGCATGTTGGAGATGTGGAAAAGAAGGGTGTTACAAGAAAGATTGTAAATCCAAAATTGTCAAGAAAGGGAATGGATCTGATGTTTCTCCTTTCGCATAAGCAAAAACCTCATCAAATGAAGGGATGTGTATTTTAATTCTTCTAGTACACATGTAGATCATGAGGCATGGTTGGTCGATTCACCCACATCCTTTCATATGACTCCTCATAGGGAATGGTTTTGCGAGTATGAAATATATGGTGGTGGTGATGTTTTGTTAGGAGATGACACAAATAGAATCATAGCATGAGGAAAATTCAAGTTGAAGCTCATGGGTGGAAGGATTAGAACACTCCCTAGTGTTTTTCACATCTAAGGGTTGGCCAAAAATTTGATTTTTGTGAGCAAGATGAGCGGTGCACGTGTAAAAATAATGTTTGAAAAGGATACCTACATGATGGTTTTAGGAGAAATGGTATTGTTGAGGGGAGCTTGGATTGGAAATTTGTATAAGCTATTGGGGAGAAATTTTAGCGATGGGTGCAATAAATCCATTTTTCCTAAGAGTGGAACAGAAGAAAATACTATGACTCTAGAGAACATACTATGCCTAGGACATAATAGAGAGAAGGGCCTTCATGTACTACATGGTAATGGTACGGTAGAAAGCAATTATAATTTATCTCTATATTTTTATTTCTGTAAACATTTTTTATATGGGAAGCAGAATCAGGTAAGATTCTCCTCTAGTTTGATGAGGATTGAGGGAATATTACAGTTGGTGCATAAGGATGTGTTTTTACCTATGTTGGTTCCTTCATTAGGTAAATATATGTATTATGCCTCATTTATAGATGACTTCTCAAGGAATACATGGATTTATTTACTTAGGAAGAATTATGAAGTCTTCAAAAAATTCAAAGAGTTTAAGGGTATTTGGAAAATCAAACAAAGAAGAAAATTAAGGTTTTGAGGATAGATAAAAGAGGATAATTTCGCTAGAATGAATTCAAAGAACTCTATAAGAAATATGGTATAGCAAGGAAGAAGACTACTGCACACACACCTCAGTAGAATGGAGTTGCAAAAGGGATGAACAATATGTTAATGGAGAAAGCAAGAAGTGTGCTCAATGGTGCTAGGTTAGGAAAGGAATTCAAGGTAGAGGCCGTGTACACTATGTTTTAATTGGTAAATAGATCACCCTCATTAGTGTTAGATGACAAAACTCCACATGAGGCATTTGAATGGTAAGAAAGTCTCTCTTCAACATATTAGGGTATTTGGTTGTGTTATTTATGTACACATCCCAATGGTGTGTTGAAAATGCAACAAGATGATGGAGCTTAGTGAAAAGAAGTCGCCTTCACTAAGTGGGCCCGCAAGCTATATTTGGCGCAAAGTCTATTTTTAGACTATGTCTATTTTTAGACATATGGATCATGGTTTATGAGTTGCAGGATGTTATTTATGGATGATTGGTCATGTTGGTAAAAATAGATGGACATCTATTTTTAGACATATGGGCGAAGTCTATTTTTAGACTACCATTCTAAAAATAGAATAGTCGAATATTATTAGCTCTTAATAATATTTGGACTATAAACATTATCTTATCCTCTTGTAGAACTTCAATTCGAGCTACGGATGTGGCACATGCAACTGCCAGAAGGAAATACGCTTTTCATATGGGTTAATTGAGCTATTGCATGATGGACTTCAGTTAGAACTCAAGTGATTGAGTTTGGTGGAGTTGATTGAGGAGTTGATGGAGGAGTTGATGGAGTTGTGTTCAGTTTGACTTAGTTGAACTAGTTGTATTTAGTCTAACTGACAAATACACTAGTGATGAGTGGTGTGAATTAATTATTAATTAATCCACTAATTATTAACTCATAAATCAACTAAAGAATACATTAGTTAACTCAGTGTATAGACAGTTCAGTGGAGACAAGTGTTAGAGGTGAGTGAAAGGGCAAGACAGCTGTCAGTTGTGACTATAGTTGTGCATGAGATTTGCAAAATCAATGGATTGAGTATTTCCAATGAGGATTGTGTGGTTTACGCAAAGGGAATAAGAATTTGGAGCTGATTCTTCATTCTATTCTCATGTAGGATTGCGCAGTGGAAGTAGGAAAGTAGCGGAGGAGATTTGAACCTGTGATTGATTCAGATCTGAGCTAGTTTGTGTGTAACAGGTGGAGATAGTACTAAGTACTTGCGAGGAGTATTGTACTATGTATTGTTACATGTTCTCTATCATCATAATACATATATATATAGTTGAGGGGTTTTCAGCTGTATGCTTTCCCCAGTACATACTGTGTTGATATGTGTGATTGATGTTTCAATGTGTGCATGTGATTGTTTCTTAATTCCGCAAAATTGATGATCAACGTAGAGGAGGTTATGTATTATGCATGCATTCCGCAAATAGTGTATAATCAGGATAATCTCTGTGAATAAGTGTCATATTATTCAAAATTTCTACAGCCAGCAGTACCACATTAAAAGGGACAACATGAAACAATTCAATAATTGTGTCTAACTTCTTGCAAGAAGATATTTGTATTTCCTAGATTAAATCTCAAGTTTGTTTTGAGATATTTTGTAATAGTTTTTGTATAAATACTTCACCATTCGAAGTATGTAGGGTGGATTCTTAGACATTTCTATAGACCTTTTTTATCAAAAGACTATAAGCTATTGTATCAGTGATTGGACCATCAAGCTGGATTAATGAATAAAGACAAGACATATCACTTGATTCATGTGTAGAGCGAAATGTAGACAAGTATTTTCTCTTGTATTGTTATCTTTCTTTCAAAGTTTCTTCACAATATTTAATGTATCTGAAATCTAAATGCTATAATATGGAATGATATCTCAAAATTTGCTTCATTGCACTCTATTTTAACTATCATGCATTTTAATGTTTTCTGCTAATTATCTAAGTTAAGGAATTCTTGATTGCTCCTTAGTTTAGGTAGTTTCCCTTCAATCTATAGAAAAGGATTCTTAATTGCCCTTTGCTCACTATTAACCTATGTTCCTCATTTTAATCCCGGTCTAAGAATTCTTAAGTGCTCTCTCACCCTTGTTAAGATTCATTTCACCCATCTGGCCCAGAGACCTGCACTTTACTCTACTATCTTTCCCTTTGAACACTCCCTTTAGTGAGTTAATTCCAGTCCTGATGCCCATTTGTGACTCCATAGCCCAATGGTCCAAAGACATCAATCTATCCATCTGTTTTAAGGATTCCACCATCCAACCATTCAATACAAATGAAAACCCCCTAAACCTTTAGAACTAGCCTAAAATCCCAGCAAAAAAAGCTAAATCATATAGAGAGAGTTCTCTCTGAGTCATAGGTTGGCTAGAGCCTATACTTAAAAGATTGTTTTGTGGTTACCTCAGTCCTTTCCTTCTTCTGAAAACTTCTGGGGAAAGTTCTGAGTGATAACATCCCTTATGAATGCTTGTGCTACATCATTAGCTAAATAAGTAGACTTCATTGGAATGAAGTGTGCTACCTTTGTCAACCTGTCAACCACAACCATAATAGAATCATGCTGTCTAGATTTCCTTAGCAAATGTGTTATGAAAACCATAGAAATAACCTCCCATTTCCACTCTGGAATCAGAACCGGTTGTAGTAGACCACCTAGATGCTTACACTTTGCCTTTACCTGTTGACAATACAAAAATATAGCAACAAACTCTACCACTTCCTTTTTCAAATTCAACTAATAGTAGAATTTCTTCACCAATGTCAATGCCTTCTGATATCATGGATGACCTGAATACAACTTAACATGAAATTCCCTCAAGATAATCTTCTTGATCTCACTATTGTCTAACACATGGATCATGTTCCTAAACCTAATCAAACCATTTTTTGTATGTTGAGAGTGTACATATTGATCACCTGTACCCTCTTGTTGTAACTTGTGCCTAACTATACCTATCATCCTATTGTTGTGCTTATAAGATACGATCTTGTAAATTTGTCACATATGAACTCATAGTTGCTATATAATTTACCTATATCCTTTTGCTAAGAGAATATGCAACTATGTTTTCCTTTCCCTTAATATACCTAATCTCGAAATCAAACTTATTGATCGTAGCCAACCATCTAGCTTGCCTCGAATTCAAATTTGATTGGTCAAATAGGTATCTCAATCCACTATGGTTTCTCATCAATACAAACCTCCTGTCAAGAATATATTTTCTCCACATTTTCAATGCATGTATGATCACTTCCAACTCAAGTTCATGTGTCACATAATTTTTCTCGTGGTCATTCAATTTCCTTGATTCATAACATACCACCTATCCCTCCAGCATCAAGACTTCACCAAGTCCTCTCTTGTAGGCATTTGTACACACTACAAACTATTTATCTAGATCTGCAATCTTGAGAACTGGAGAATTTTTCAACAACTACTTCAACTACTCAAAACTTGTTGCATATTCCTTTTTCCATTCAAATTTCCTACATTTTCACTGTAATGATTTCATAGGATATTAAATCCACGAGAAGTTCCTAATTGACCTCCTGTAGTAACCTACTAACCCCATAAATGCTCTAACCTCATCCACATTCCTAGGAGTTTCCCACAACATTATAGCTCTTATCTTCTCCATATCTACTACCATGCCTTCCTTGGAAACAACATGCCCCAAGTAATGTACCCTTTTTTTTCTGAAAGAAACTGCATTTACTAAGCTTGGCATACAACTGATGCTCTCTGAGAAATCTCAATAATGTGGCTAAATGTTCAACATGCTCTTCCTCATTCTTAGAATATATCAATATATCATCAATTATTACAATCAAAAACTTGTCTAGATAAGGATAGAACACACTAATTATCAAACACATAAAAGTAGCTAGAGCATTAGTTAAACCAAAAGGAACTACAACAAACTGATAATGCCTATTCCTGATCTAGAAAGAAATCTTGTACATGTCCTCTTCTTTGATGTGTACCTGATGATATCCTGATATCATAACAATCTTTGAGAACATCACTTCCCCCTTCAATTGGTCAAACAAATCATCAATCCTTGGAAAAAGGTACCTATTCTTAATCATTACCTTATTCAACTGCCTGTAATTGATGCACAACCTGAGAGTACCATCCTTCTTCTTCACAAACAATGCTAGTGCAACCCACGACGATACCCTTGGCCTAATGTATCATTTTTCAAGCATTTCCTTCAACTATAACTTTAATTCAACTAACTCTCGAGTTCTCATCATGTATGGTGCCTTCAATGTTGGTGTTTCCCCTGATACCAACTTAATATAAAAGTCCACTTCTTTGTGAGGTGGAAGCTCTAAAATATCTATTGGAAATACATCCTGAAACTGTTGTAAAATCGAGTACATGTTCAAGACCTCTACATCCTCAACATCCTTACCTTTATCATTGGAAATATGCACTACAAATAAAACACACCCTTTCCTACGACTATGCTTTTCCTACATAGTTGTAACCATTCTAATCGATGTTGCCTTCTTCTTACTCTACAAGATTCTTTGTTCTCATTTGTCATCCAACTACTCAATAGCCTTGTCATAACAATCTACTTTGGTCCTGTGAAGATACAACTGATCCATGTCCATAAGCATATTGTACGATCTCAACGGAAGTACATTTAGATGCGTTGATGTAGGCATACCATTCAACTCAAATTCACAAGCTCTTACCCAATGATGAACTCTTTTCTTTGCACCCGTAGCCAACTGCACTAACTAAGATTCTGCATGTACTTATCTATTCAAACCACACTTATCCACCAATTTAGGATTAACATAATTATAATTAGATCCAAGGTCAATCAAAATAGAAGCAACATGATCATAAAGCTTACGGTCCATCTCGATAATAGATTCTTGGTGATCTGCTTGCCTATTATCCAATGTTGTATAGATGTGAGGGATGCTCTTACCAGCATCCCCAACTATTTGTGGCTCTTGTGGCTTGTATATTTGAGGCCTATCACCCTAATACAATAGACAATCCTTCTTGAGGTTCTCCTTGCCACATATCCAACGTTGCAATTGTCCCTTACCCTCACCTTTATTCTATTGCCCTCCATGTTGTGACCCATGTCCCTATCCAACTACATTAAAATTCTTATAAGGAACCACATTCTCTTTCTCACCTACATCTTGAGGTCTTATTTGCTTCGATGACCACTTTCCCTTAGCTTTGTCTTTCCCTTTCCAACCTTACTGAGACTTTGTCTTACACTTCGATTGCACATAACAGTGTTTCAAATTTCTGATGTTTTCCTCCAACAACCTAGGCTCATCAGACTCCATCCTGTCTTTGAATGCTACCGACAACCCACAGATGAATCTTTTAATTTTCACTTTGTTCTCCTTAAGATAAGGCACATACCTCAACAACTCCAAGAATCTGCTAGTATACTCCTCATAGGTCATAGACCCCATCTTCAACTCATAAAATTCCTTCACCCTGTCATCATAGTATCTCTTTGATAGATATTCTTGAAAATTCTTTCAAACTCCCTCCAAGTCAACTCCTCTTCCCAGATGCCTCTGACATTCTTCACTTATTCCCACCAAATGTCTGCTTTACCTTTAAGACTGAAGGTAGCTATCCTAGAATTCATGTTCTCTAAATAGTCATGGAATCTAAAGAACTTATTCATCCCAAGCAACCAAGCTTATACACCCTGCGAATTCTTCATTTCTCCATAAAATGTAGGTGGCTTGGCTTTCTTGAACTCTTCCAGAAAATATCCCCCGTCACTCCTCCTGTAAGGATGATAGCGATGATGACCATGGTACCTATCCAAACCAGAACTAGAATAATTCCCATGTCCATTTCATCTCCTATCATGCATGTCTAAGAATCTGCCATCCCTTACGGTATCATCCATGTCCGACCTGTGTCCATCATTAGATTTTCTACCATAAGCTCCATTAGTCTTGCCCTCCTATCCATGACTGATCCTAAGCAATCCCTATCTCTACAAGTTTCACAAACTCTGAAGAATTGTTGGATTGATCTCTACTTGTTTCTCCTATGCCCTAACATCTCTCTCTTCTGACTGAATGATTCTATCATTATCTACTTTGAAACTTCTTATTTATGCCTTCAAACTTCTCAAAGTGTGTGGTGGGTGAGGGGAATACTCATCACCATGTTGCGCATCTGATCTATAGGGAGAATCTTGTGAATAATCCACCATTTTGCTAGTCATATTTGATCTTATTCTTCCTGCAAATATAGCATGTCAGCTAAACCAAAATATAAACATAATCAACATACCTCAATATAGTTTAGGGGAGGATGTCTCGTCTACAAGATCAACCATATTAGCACAATACATGTATAATCATAATCATAATAGTATAGAGACATCATCTCAATCATTAAACCATTTAACATGTATGATGCCTCAACTATAACACCAACTAGACACAATGCATGAATAACAATTTATAGACACTGTCATGTATAACAATCACATATATCGCCAACATGCATGCATGACAAACACATCCCCAAAAAAACTGCATCAACTTCTACATGATAACACAACTGCAAAAATCACCATCACCATGCATACACATCAAGCACATATACAACCTACAAGCATGCATGACAAACACATTTTTCCCATCCAATCCAAAGGGTGAACCATGCTCTAATACCAATCTGTAACACCCTCCTCCCACACTTACCCAAGCTTACCGGTCCACTGGGGTAAATATGCGATGAAGAGTTACTATGATATGATTCAACTCCCTAAGTGCAGTTAAGGAATTGGAACCAACAAACCAAAAATTTACAGACCTCCCTCAGGTGCTACAGGACCCTCGGGAACTGACTACCACCCCAGGTGTCCAACCCCTGAGTTAACATTTCTTTTCATTAAAATAAATCCACAGTCACTCCCATGAAAAGGCCTCCATGTGACAGAAACCCTCCAGTCGCTCCCACAAGCTTGCTTCCCAACGACTAAAGTCTTTTTAAGCTAGTTTTGTACTAGCGACCGCGAGATCTAAGCCACTTTTTCAGGGTTGGGACCCATACCTCTGCCTATAACTTAATGAAACTCCCAAAAATGATAAATAACAAGAAGACAAGGCCTCTAATTCAAAACTTGAATAAGGACCTAACCTAACTCATCCTAACCATGAAAGGAATTTCATCAAACACATCATGAACATGTAACATGTAATGTACGGGTCATAAATAAACATCTGAACATAGGGATCTCATACTTATCTGAGATTCGTCAAGAAGGTCTGATGCCCTCTCACAATAGCTATATTATCATCTATTAGGTCATTCTTTCATTAACATTTCATCTACTATTCAAAACATGTCAAGAGCCATAACTAGACCTTGTTATGAAACCATTCTTATAACCAGCATATAACCAGAATAATAACCATGATAGAACATCCATCAATGTCACATAATAAAAAGTATAAACACTCATGAAATACGAGAGGAAAAGATCTCTTATTAACATATGTTAAAGCCAACCAAGTCAGGGACTTCCACGTACCATCCGACCATAGTTTGGGCTAAACCAAATCTTTCTTTCAGCCAATCATCCTTGTGCCATATTCCAAGCATGAATGTGGGACTCACAACAAAACCAACCAGGGCTTCACAGGATTTACCATGTATCCCACCATTACCGGTCAAGGGCTTCCTGGGCCTGAAACACTGATCTATACAACTATACTTTACCGTGTATTATGTCATATATTGGTCAAGTAATTCCTAGGCCCAAACAATAAACATACACTACCAAATTTTACCACAATCCCACCATATACCAGTCAAGGGCTCACTAGGCCCTAAAAAAGTATGGATGCCTTCAAATATCTCCACCTAAATCATGAGGGATTTTCCCATCTACACCCTCATTATTTACCATGTATTCTACCATTTACCGGTCAAGGGATTCCTAGGCCATTGGGAATTTTCTTGAGACCACCCCACTCAATTTAGAATCCATCTGACAATCCAACTCAACCAAGTAAAAGAACCCCATTACACCATGGTTATCTGGAAATGGAAACACAAGGCTAAAAACCATTGTCACACTTGGCAAATGCAATGCCAATGACAACAAGTGAACCAAATACACACATGCATATACCATGCATGTCAAAACTAGCAAGGAAACCATACATGCAACTCGATACATGCAACTAATATTGTTGTAACCGCTTGATCCAACTCTTCCTTGCTTGATCATTGCTTCCATTTTCTTTCTTGAACTTCCTTTGCCTTCCTTTTTCCATTGCTAGAGTGTTCAAAAAATGATCTAAGTTTGTAAGAGTATGAGAGAGAGAGAGAGAGAATAAAGAGAGAGCTCCAAAAATGAATTGACAAAAAGTTGTGAATTGATCCTCATAATCCTTTTTTATCATTGAGGCCACTGATTTCTTCAATTTCCATTATTTTTCCTTCATTTTCCTCCTCACATGAAACCTGTGACCTTTCACCTTCCTTTTCTCCTAATTTCCTTTATTTTCATAAATAAAATGCCAAATAATGCCTCTTGCCTTTCTAATGTCTTTTCCATTGCCTTTTCTAATTTCCCCTTAGCCATAATAAACCAAATGAACACCCACTAGGATGTTTTTCCCAACATTCAGCTTGGAATATGTGTCCCATGATCTTGGTCTTACTTTGCCTTTATTAACTTTATTACATGAAATTTTAACCTAAGGCTGTTACAATTTTTCAGCAATGGAGTCAAGAAGAGATAAGATTTTGCTATCAAGAAATATGGCAGAAAGAATGTCAGGAATATGAAGCACAAGATCGGAGAAAAGAAGACAGGTTGAAGATGAAGAGTTGTGGCAACAGTCTATAGTTGAACAAATCTTTGAAGGAGAAATTGTAGAAGATAGAATCTGATTGTTTTTCAGCACAAATTCAAGACAATTCAAAGTAACATTGTAGCAACAACAAGTAAATAACTATGGAGCCTACAACAAGAACGTGAAACGGAGAATGACGAAATTTCAAGGATATGCAATTTGGAAGAAGAGAAAAAGAAAATGCAAAATTGTAAATGTATTGAGTCATTGTAAGCCTAGATGAGACTTAGACCAACAGACATGTTTAAGTGATGATTGAGTCAATTTTTTACCGTAAGCCTAGCAGGCATTGTTAAGTCTTATTTAATTTATGTTGAGTCATCATTTAGTTATGTTGAGTCATATGGTCATAATTAAGGGGGAGTGTTGGAAATAATAATTATTCCAACATGAAGATTTGGAAATATCCAAGTCAAGTAATGCATGAAGAGATAATATGAGTTTAGTGCAGTCCATATTTAGAGTGTGAGTTAACTGAGTCAAGTATGAGTTAGTTCGAGTTCAATATTATTTTGGGAAAAGTCAATTATAGTATGTTTTTGCATGTTGAAGTTATTTTGAGTGAGTCACTAGCTAAAAATCATAAATACCCCATGTTGGGTCCATTGTAATCAAGTCAAGTCAAGTGAAGTAAAGTTTTTGTGTTCAATAGAAGAGAAACAACTCCTATTGTTTTTGTGTATGTGAATTGTGTGTTTCTCCTCTCTACCTTCACATCAAGAATGGGGCCTTCTCGGAAATCAATTTTGTGGGAACCTCCAACTTTCTTGATGATAGGTCCCCCATATCATAATTCTCTTTGTTAATGTCCATCACTGTTATTTGCGATGCCATCCTTCATTAATGAATTGGCCCACATACAAATATTATATTCCCCTGTTTGGGAATATATATGAATGTGAATATAAATGCACCTTTCCATCACTGGGTAAGGCAAGGGTTGTACTGAGAAGTGAGTAACCATTGTACACCCCAATCTCTATGGTGTTCTTGGCACTCATCAACTTTAGCAGGAGGCCCATAAATTGACCTTCATTCGGAGGAATAGCCATGTCATGTTTGCCATACCAGATAATCCATAGTGGCTTCACACCATGAAAGCTAGTTTATCTTGCACAACACATATTTGTATCTACATTTAATGAATTTAGAGCCACATTGAGTAAGATGGAGAGGTGGGGCTTACCAAGGATGTTTGGCAATCAATTCCCAGAGCTCCTTAGATGGCTCGGGCTCCGAGGGTACACACTTATTTCCAATATATATTGCAATATTCACATTATTATCCATTCCCACCTGACAAGAACATGAATACAATCCACTAGTGGGGAAACATTAACTTAATCCATTAATGGCTCTGCTAAGTTTATGTAGTCCAGTAAAGGTGAGAGTAACCTCATAGAGGGCGACGCTCTACAACATACTTTTGTGATTCATTTTTTGATTGTTCATAACCTTACTCTTCTCTTTTCCTTAAGGTTTCAGTCCACCTGTACGTCCATTGCAGCTGGGTATTGGAAATTTGTACTTGTGTTATTCCTTACACCTGCAACACAGCTAAAAACAAATATAATAACAACTAAAACAAGAGAAGAGTAAACCCAACAAAACAATCCCATCAGAATTTCCCAATCATCTCTATGCATTTGATCTGCAACTTAGATATTGTATGTATAACAGACAATGATCCAATCACCCCAAATATCCAACCATCCAAACTAATCTAAATGAAAATGCCTACAAGTAGCCTAGTTGGAAGTTACAAGGTGATCAAATTGGTATTAGCTCTGAAACCCTAATCCCCTATCTACCCAGTGGATACAAATAAATTTGGTGCAAGTTCTATTTGATTTTTATTGTACATAAACACACTTCATAGTGGAGACCATTAGCCAAATGACAACTGTAACTTACTCTATAGAGCATTTCCAGAAATGAAAGAGAAAAAACCTAAACCAAAATGCATCCACCCTCTGTCAAAATCGCTCAGACAACCTAACCGATGAACAAAACAGTGGTTGGATTAGATGAAACACATGAACACTAAATTTTCTTAGAGAGATACATGTCAACATACCCTAAAAGGAAAATTTCACACCTCTGAGAAGAATAACTTCCCCCCATTAAATGTGTACTGGAATATCAGTGGTGGATATAAATGTGGAGTAGAATCGTAAATGACCACAAGGTCATCATGCCCAACTATAGTACAGGTTATTAGTTTTGAAGTAATAGGCTTTCCATTCGACCTCTATCTCCTTGTAACCCTATAAATACTTGGTCATTTAACTCTAATGTCTGTGCATACAATTAACAGGTCAAATTTACACAGTAGCCTGTAATAAAATATATCATGGGTATCCTTGTGACAGTGGACACAAAGAGAATCTTCATGTCACACTTATTACATGACACAACCATACAAACTTAACATGGGATGTATGTCACTTAAAGCTTCTTTTTCCCTTAGTAATTTTAGTCTTGGTCTGGAATTATGTCAGAATTCTAAGTTTCACATTGCGAAGGGAGTTTGTCTGTATCAAATTTAGTTAATAATATTAAAAAAAAAAAAAATCCAAAAAAAAATAAATAAAGAACGAGGTGGTCTAGGTCTAATATATAAACCCTTCTTATTGAAAAAGAAATTCATTGTTTGCTACATGAAAATGCATTTTAGAAGTAGATTGTTTATGTCTTTTTAATGATTGCTTATTTTCTCATGGTAAGTAACCTTATTTTTCTTTGCCACACCTAGTTGTTAAACGAGCTTAATTATTCTTTCAAACACATAATACATTTGTGTTTAAGATTCAATAATAATTAATTTTATCTTGAATAGTTGCCAAAAATGATTAAGACCCTCCCTACTCAGAGTCAACTCCACACGTGACATAATGATGGATGTAATAGCTTTGTAACTTTAATGTATTCCTCAGGTAGAATATGAAAAGTATTTGCCAAAAAAGAAAGGACAATCTAAAAAAATCTATAAAAATTGTGCTAGTCATATAGATATTAGATCCAAAGACTTCTAAATAGTCACGTATGATTCTCGGGTCTTCATAATGCTCAAAACAAAAATTCCATGTCCAGCAAGTGGGATAAATATCGTCCAATGAACGCCAAAAGTTGACTGGAATATATCTGCTCCTTTCGTTAAGAGGTGACACGATTTGCAAGGCTAATTGTCCATCACAAATTAAAAATGATTTTGGTCATACAGATATTTAACCTCTCTATTTTTTCCAATGCGTTATGGCTTTTGTTATACATATATTTACATTCTTAGAATTAATTCTTTTCAATGGCTTTTTAGGTTTTCTTTGCATAAAAATCTATCATAGTTTAGTTTTGCACCAAGATTATTATTACTTGTTATGATGTTGTGATTTAGAAGTTATTTTAAAACATAAATTGATTTTCATAGATGGGTGATCATTGAGAAAAAAAGGGGTTATTGTCGCCATTCCACCTTATCAACAGCAAAGGGACGTGGAAACACACCCTATGAATAATTAATGGCACTGATATACAATAGGTGGTCTTCATTCTGGCCAGCCACACCATGGAGGTAATGGAATTGGAAATGATTTGTTTACCATTCTACCTGTGCATTAGTCGAGTCTTCACTTATGTCGGTCTAATGCAGAAAAGGACTTTTCCCATGGCTCTAAGTCCACATCCACATTTCTAGTTTGTTCCTATGGTGAGTAGCACACATGCTTATCCGAGTATGGAACCTACAAGCACTAAGACATGCTCAACCTGGTGCTATCTACAACTAGACCTTGATGTGATTTTGATTGCCGAAAAGTTTCTTTCTAATATGGGAATTGGACAATTCAGGGGAGTTGGTTCCCTCTTTGCTCTGTGACAATGCTTTGAAATTGGTAATATTGGTTTTCAATGCATACTTGCTATTATCTTGTATTATTTGTTTATTGCAAGTTGGTGAACTCATTGTCTGCATTGGTGCTCAGACTTTCTATCTTTTTCTTCTTCCCACCTTGTTCATGTCCGCTTCCATTGGGCATCCCCCCTTAGTTTTCATTTCCCCTCACTTCCCTTCTTGGTCCACGCACCTTTCTTACATCCTCATACTCCCTTGTTCCTCTATAGTGTTTCCTCTCCATCTTCATTCATCTTGCATCATATCATTGCATGCTCTACCTTATGAGTTTGTTTGATGTAAACTCTCTCTATGGTGTACTCTAGTTTTTTTTGTTTGGGCTCAGTTTTTATCCTCCCACTCCTTTTGTGTTGATGCAACCTGTGTATCTCATTATAGGTCCCTTTGGCTGTGGTGATTCTTTGATCGCTAATTGACATACATGGCACTCCTCCTGACTCCTTAAATCATTGAGTTTGTTTTGGTATGTGCTCGAACCTTACCTATTCTCCGACCTTTCCTCCATGCCTCATCAACGGGAACGAGTTTGGATGGGTGTCGCCTATTACCAAGAGTAGGACCACAAGAGTATTACATGCATGCATCATCATCTGGAGGATGTTGCCTCTCACTTTAGTGGCCTCATGTCAAGGCCCATTCAAGAATATCTAACTTGTTCTAGGGGGGAGCTTCCTCTCATAAAGTACCCCTCTTTGACACAGAGGTTCTTATTGAGTAGGTGGATTGGATTCCAGACATAGGGCATACGAGAGCTCATTTTAATCAGTATATGTAAACAATTGATCTCTAATGGCACATGAAATTTCTACTGGTGCATACTCTCTTGGATCAACACAAGCATCACATAAATATTCTCCATCCCCTTAAGCATCTGCATCAGCATATGAGGGACTTAGAATGAAGGATGGAGTGAATTAAGCAACATCTTGGCATTCCCCCCTTGGTGGGAGGAACTCACGAAGATACTAAAGAGCCCATCTAGGTCGTTGTCTTGCACTTAGACCCTTCTGCCTAATTTCTATCATGTCCATGCTTTACGGTTCCTTTATTACTGTATTTTTCTCCACTGCGACTTAGAGCATATACTATTGTATGCTAAATTTTATATCTCCTAATACTCAATTACCTCTCACCTCTCAACGGAGAGTACATTTTTGGATTTGGTCAGGTCTCCCTTGTGAGAGATTGAATTGACTTTTAGTTTATCTTTTAATTTCCAATTTTGAAGGAAATACAATATACAAAAGAAAAAAAGAGAAATTTATTTTAATTAGATATTAATTGATGATAATTATATTTATCTTTAAAATTTATTAAATTTAAATATGACTTTTTTTATCTTAACAATGTAAGAAATTATTTGGATTTTTTTTTAACCCATAAAGTAATAAAAGAAGCATTCCAAGATCACAAAAGTTTTGTTGAGTAAAATTTTTAAGAAGGTTGGTGGTTCTTTCTTCTCATCCCATGGTGTTTTGCGAATTGATTAATGCCAAGTTTCATTATGGAGCTAATGAGAATTTGTTCTTATTTTAACCATGTTTATTTTCCTCTTTACATTAGTCAAGACAAAGAAACATTTTTTATTTTCAAGATTTGAATTCAACACCTCCTTATAATAGCTTATTTACCTTTTTTCATTTAACTCTTTATGGCCCCCAATTTCTCCTTACATTTTGAGGTAATAATATTTTTATTATTATCCTTATTTTACAAAATGATCTCCTCCTTTATCCGCCAATGGCCTAGGTAAGATTGGGCATTCTTATGACATCCTCGCTTGAGAGTAATATGGTTTTGGATAAAGTTAGAAACAATTTGAGGAACTTCTTGTCTTCCATGTTGTTTAACCTCTTCTTATACATAAGATACCTAGTCATAGTCGTGCTTCAATAAGTGAAAGGATTGCCTTTATGAGAAAGATAGGATAGGGTGCATTTCCTTTAATCTTGAGATTATATGTTATAAAATGTTTTTGGATATGTTCTAGCTTCTTCCACAACTCTATCGGGATATTGTATCTCCAAGCATCACATCCATGTAAAATAACAAGGTGACAAGAGTCTCAAAGAGGACTTTTTTAACTCTCATATCTAAAAATCCGCTGAATTACAATTATTTTCAAGTCCATAATAGGATTTCCATCCATCATATATCATTTTGTCAATGCTATAATCTCAATTGAGCTTGTGGTGGATATCAATTCCAAGATCTTTGTATGCCGAAACTATCTCCAAGTGATTGTTGTCACATATGAAAGTATCATATGTGATATTTTTTAATTTAATTGTCAAGACTTTCATTTTGTTAGTATTAGTAGTTATACCCATTTTGGAGGATTCTTTGTTATTTGGCAAGATTGTAAGGACTTCTTGCCAAAAGAATAATATCTTCACCATAAACTAGAATATTGATGACTATATTAATGAGAATGGACCCAAAACAACTTGTTTCTTTCAAATAATCTTCTAACTTATCAATATATATGCTAAAAAAATAGAGAACAAAAGACACCCTTGCTTAACTCTCATATTGTGGTTGGTTAATTTGTTTCCATCAAATTTCAATCTCTAATATTGTAGTTAATTTGTTTCCATCAAATTTCAATGATCATAAACTTTCAAATTACATTTTAGATTTTTGAAATGATGAAATTGTATTAAGATGAAGAGAATAAAATTTAACTTCTAACAAAAAAAATCATGTTCCAAAATATATTTTAATTAATATTGACTGTAACATGAATTTGGTGAATAAAAAACTTTTAAAATTGTAATCCTTTGTTTAAATTGTTTTTTACATTACAATATGGGAGAGATTGTAATGTTTGTAAATGAATGTAAATGTTAGTTCAAAATGAAAGAAATGTTGTAGTGTCATTAAAATGAAGCTTTTAATTAAATAATAATAATAATAATATATTCGCTCAATTAAAAAACTAAAAAAATTGTAATTTTATTTTTATTGAGAAATTGCGAACAAATTTTCAAAAAATATAAATAATAATGATTAACGGATATTCAATAACATATGATTAATAAACATATAAAATTTTAATAAATTTAATTAATAAACTTAGTTAAATAATAAAATATTTCCAAATATAAAAATATGGAAATATATATTTAATGGTAAATAGTAATTATAAATTAAGAACTATATCATATAAGTTAAAACACATATTTACATTAGTATCCATGATATTTTAAAACTTCAAATTTAAATTTAATTAAGAAGTATAATAAAAATCAATATTTAGAAGAAAAAAATCCCTATAAAATTATAATATTAGGCATATTCATTAAAAATTAAATCAACAATGCTATAAATCATATCTCTTGAGTGCAAATCTTTCTTCAAGTTTTACATTCATGAAGAGGTTTGCGTCTTGAAACATTTGATACCTCTAGACACTTGATATATTGAGAATTGAAATTGATCTATACTAGTGTATTAGATAGATGTAGATGTTCTAAAGATGAAGTTGTATTTTTAAAATGGTGAGAGTGTAACTTCAAGACTTGTGCCAAAATTCTTGTTAGAAAAGAGAGATGTTAGTTAAGATTTAGTGCAAATATGAATACCATAGGTGTGGTAGGTTGACCTACCTCCACTAGGTTTACAAAGTTTATTAGGTTAACTATGCTCACTAGACTCACTGAGTTGACCTAGGTTTACTTGGATTATGATGGTTACTAGGTTTATTAGGTTGACCTAGGTTTACTATGTTGAACTAGTTTTACTAGGTTAAACCAAGTTTACTAGGTGTTTATTAGGTTGACCTCAATTTACTAGGTTTACTAGATTTACTCAATTGACCTAGGTTTACCAGTTGACCTATGTTTACTATGAGTTAGGTTGAAACAGGTTTACTAGGTTTACCTAAGTTTATTCAGTTGACCCAAGTTTATTAGTTTGAGCTATGGTTTAATAAGTTGAGTTAGGTTTATTAGCTTTACGACATTTACTAGATTGACCTAAGCTTATTTGGTTGACGTAGGTTTATTAGGTTCAATGGATTTACTAAGTTGACCTAGGTTGACTAAGTTAACTAAGTTGAGTAGGTTGACTAGGTTTATTATGTTGACTAGGTTGACCTAAGTTTTTCTATGTTGACCTATTTGACTAGGTTGACTAAGTTGACCACATTTACTATTAGGGTTACTAGGTTTAGTTATGGTTTATTAAGCTGACCTAGGTTTATTAGGTTGACCTAGGTTTAAGGTTGACCTAAGTTTACTAGGTTGATCTATGTTTACAAAATTACTAAATCAACCATAGTCAACTAGGTTGACCTAGGTTAACAATGCTAACCTAGGTTTAGTAAGTTGACTTTAGTTTATTAGGTTTACTATATCAACCATACTCAACCATGGTGACCAAGGATGACTATTGTAAATCTTGGTTGATCAATATAAACCATGGGTAACCATGGTCAACTATGATCAAACATGAAAAACCTTGATGAACTATAGTCCATCATAATTTATCATAGTTAGCTACAAGTAGATGTGGACAACAATGGTCATCCATAATCAACTTTATGTTGACCATAATAAACTCTCTCCAACCATAACTTGAACATATTTAACAATAGCTAACCATTGAGTGTTAATCCTCTCCACCTAAATTTGTTGTCAACTAACACAACTACATTAATAAAATAGTTAAAATAAATCGATAAAGATAGAAATTTCAACATCCCTATATAATATATAAATTCATCCATTCAAATTGAAAAGCCAACGTTTTTTTCTCCCTTAAAGAAGCAAAAAAATAGATTAAAAAATTGATATTAAAAAGTAACCATGGATTAGATCACTTGTTCTGGGTTAGAAATGAACATTAATGTAAATTCAAATCATTAACAATGGGAAACATTGATGTATTTAGAGTTGTCTATGCTTGCAATTTCGGATTCTCACATACAAGACAAGATCGCTGAATAATGTTCAGGAAAGGTGCCTGCATAGCTTCACTCCATCGGCAATTGGGATCTGAGCAATCTCGATGCGAGGGTCTGCAGCAAGGGCCCTGTTTAGTTCCAACATATGCTGCAAAGGCCCATAGCTCACGCCTACGCACATGGCGACTTCTTGGGGAAGCGCAACGTATCCTCGCCACAGAGTACTGTCATACGCAATCAATACCCAACTGCAACCCAACTGCAGTAACCTCTATCTCCTTGCAACCCTACAGCTACTTGGTCACTTAACTTTAATGTCGGTGCATGCAATTAACAGGTCAAATTCACACAGTAACCCTTAGTAATATATCCTGGGTATCTGTCTCAAAGTGACCTGTGTGGGTTTTTATGGATTGTTTTTTTTGTTTGAACTGGTGGTCAAATCCTAAGAAGAAAACACATAAGGTTTAACTGTGTTTTGAGAAATTAGTTACCTATCTTAAAGTGACTTGTGTGAGTTTTTATGGATTGCTTTGCGGTTGGATCGTTTTTTTTCCTGTTGGTAGAACTGGAAGTCAAATCCTAATAAGAAAACATATAATTTTTTACTGTGTTTTAAGAAATTCTTTGTTCTTATTATAAAAATATAATAAAGTTATTTAAATAAAATATGCATATGATTTTGTGTGGCCGCTGCAGGCAAAAAGCGTCAAGTTCAAAGGCGTTTACAACTTTGAAGAGATTAATGCGATTTTTTGAAAGACTTTCAGGTGGATTTTTCCGGTCATAATCCGACAACAATTTATTGGAATCGCAATTTTGATAACTAGTTTCTGCACAATCAAAGCGTCCCAGGGGTTTTTTTAGGGCGCTGAATCCAAATATGCAGTTAAAAAACCATTTTAACTGCAACAAATCAAGATTTAACCTCAATTTCATCCGCCCGATTCCGTCACCGGAATCTCCAAAAAGATGCATTATAGACAACTCCTTATTTATGGCAGTTTTCTATAATGCGATTTTTTGAAAGACTTTCAGGTGGATTTTTCCGGTCATAATCCGACAGCAATTTATTGGAATCGCAATTTTGATAACTAGTTTCTGCACAATCAAAGCGTCCCAGGAGTTTTTCAGGGCGCTGAATCCAAATATGCAGTTAAAAAACCATTTTAACTGCAACAAATCAAGATTTAACCTCAATTTCATCTGCCCGATTCCGTCACTGGAATCTCCAAAAAGTCGCATTATAGACAACTCCTTATTTATGGAAGTTGTCTATAATGCGATTTTTTGAAAGACTTTCAGGTGGATTTTTCCGGTCATAATCCGACAGCAATTTATTGGAATCGCAATTTGGATAACTAGTTTCTGCACAATCAAAGCGTCCCAGGGGTTTTACAGGGCGCTGAATCCAAATATGCAGTTAAAAAACCATTTTAACTGCAACAAATCAAGATTTAACCTCAATTTCATCCGCCCGATTCCGTCACCGGAATCTCCAAAAAGTCGCATTATAGACAACTCCTTATTTATGTTATAGGAACATTGCATGGACAGACAGAAACGTAGATGAGACGTATACTCTTATGACTGTGCGTTTTAAGTAATTAAAGTTTTTTAATAAAATACTTTATATTACTAAAAATTCAGATATTTTTATTATTTTTTAAAACTTTGTAAAAAAGTTAAAATATTTATTTAAAAAAAAACATTGCCAAGAAACAAATTTTTTTGAAAACTTTTAAAAAACAAGAGCAAGGTGTTTGTATGAAAGTGATAAGAGAAATCCTCTTTCAAATCGACCTTACAACCATATATATTTGAATTTTTAGTAATATAAAGTATTTAATTAAATTTTTTTAATCAAAATCTCAAAAATTTGTGCATTTTATATACAATTGATTTAAAAATTTCGAATTGTTACAACTATATATATCTAAATTTTCAGTGATATAAAGTAAAATGGTATATTATGAATCAACATCTATTTTTGATCTATTGTATATTCTGAATCAATATCTATTTTTAATCTATTTTTGATAGGTTGCTTTGTTGGAAGGGCTTTTGTATTCATTGTTGTATGGTTTAGTTTTGGGAGCAAGGTATTGTATGAAAGTGATAAGAGAAATCCTCTTTTAGATCCTCTTTCAAATCGATCTTACATTTTTAGTAATATAAAGTATTTCATTAAAAAAATTTAATCAAAATCTCAAAAATTGTGCATTTCTCTTTATGATATATACAATTGATTTAAAAATTTTCGAATTATCAATCTTACAACCATATATATCTGAATTTTTAGTAATTTAAAGTATTTCACTAAAAAAAATTAATCAAAATCTCAAAAATTTGTGCATTTCTCTTTATGATATGTAGAATTGATTTAAAAAATTTCGAATTGTTACAACCATATATATCTAAATTTCCAGTAACATAAAGTATTTCATTAATTTTTTTTAGTCAAAAGCCCAAAATTTTGTGCATTTCTATTTATGATATATACAGTCTCGGTTTTGAAGCTCGCATACATAAATCCAAAGCTTGGAGATCTTGGCTCGCACATCAGGCTCGGATATCAGGTGCACACATTCCTTATCTTTTTCTTTTCTAATACATATTTTCTCATATAATTTCAAGTATGAATATTTCACCACAGTTACCAAAGATTACCAAGGGCAGACCTAGCACAGTTACTCTACAAGGCCTCTATGAGTATATAAAGTCTTTAGAAAAACGTAGAGAAGAAAGAGAAGCCAAGTTACAAAAAGAGTTAGAAGCCGTGCTGGAAAATAAATTTGCATCTCTTGAAAACACGATCCAAAAACAAATAGAAAATAAAATAGAACTACTGGAGAATAAAATGGAGGCAATGGAGAGTAGATTGCATGTTATAGAAAAACAAAACCAAGATACTAACCAACCATCCCAGCAAGGAGACGCTGATACCTTAGAGGGTCTTAAAATGAAAGACATGATTAGAGAATTAGAAGAAAAAGTTAATAGCGCCTCACCCTAAATAGTGTGGTAGATAAGTTAGATATCAAACCAATTAAAGACGAAATGAAAAAATTAATAGAATTAGACCACGAACGTGACAAAAGGACCTTAAACCTTATAATATTCGGTTTAAAAGAGGAAGAAGATGAGGATACTCTAGCCTTAGCCCAGACAGAATTACATAATAGATTACAAATTGAAACAGTGCGTCTCACAGAAGCAACAAGGTTGGGGAAATTAACCGAGAATAAAGGAAGATTAATCCACATAAAGGTGAGCTCTACTGATCATAAGCACAACATACTTAGTAAAACCTCAAGTCTAAAAGGAACGGGAATATTCATAAATGAAGATCTCATTCCAGAAGATCAAGCAGAATTAAGAAAGGAGGTTCAAAAGGTAAAAGAAGCTAGAAAGGAAGGAAAATGGGCAATAATCAGAAATAGGAAAGCCTTTATTCGAGACAAAAACCAAAAAGATAGTAATAAATAGCAATTAAACATGCTCCGGATCCTTTCTTGGAACTGTCGGGGCTTCCCATGGAACAAAGACCCCAAGCTATGTTGGATTTCAAATGATGTTGATATTATTTTACTTGTTGAAACTTGGGAGCACGAAGAATCTAAGGTCCCTAACATAGATGGCTTTACGCTATGGTCTACATGGAACAAGCGATCCTCCCGTAGAAGGCATTGGGGGAATAGCTTGTTACATTAAGAGAAACATCTCCCCTATGTAGGATTATAAAAACGACCCTTCAACCAATTTAGTTGATAGAGATCAGAGACATTAATAATAAAAGTCATACATAGCTATGCTATTCCCCCATAAATCTAACTTCTTATAAGAAGAAGAATCTAGATAAAACTAACCCTTACAATAGTTTAGAGAATGATATTTCTAGCCTAAGGAATGATGGTAATATCCTTTTAATAGGTGACTTCAATGCTCGAACTTCAAACAACCAAGCTATTATTTTAAGCAATCATTCCAACCCTAATCCTATTTGGTTAGACAAAGACCCTACCCTGGCTAATAGGTACAAAAGAAGCTCTGAAGACCTCGGGGAAAATTTGTTTAGGTTAGAGCTAGTCAAGCTCTGTAGTGCTCAGGATCTCATAATCTGCAACGGTCTAAAAAAGTGGCCCAATTCCAGCAACATGACCTGCATCCATGGACTTGGTAGCAGCGTGGTAGACTACGTTATTTATGATATTCCATTATACAACGAAATGATAAACTTTGACATCTTAAATGACCACGAGCCTGACTCCGATCATAGGCCTTTACATATAACCCTCAATTTTGTCATGCATAGAGTTCCCATAGAAAATAATACTTACAACCAAAAGAACTTAATATTTGATAAAAATAAAAAGGATTTCTTTCTAAATGAATTAAAAACTAATTTGCCTCCTTTATCTAGTATAGACAACATAGAAGACCTATATCATAATTTTACTACAACCCTCTCATATTCTATTAAAAATTTCTCAATTGAAGTCTCAAATAATAAAAGAAATAGTAAAACCAATCCTTGGTATGACAAAGATTGTAAAAATGCGAGGAGAGCAATTAAGGAAGCTGTTGATGATTCTCTTAAAATGGACAAGATAAGAATATACAAAACCCTAATTAAAAGAAAAAAGAGGCAGTACATTCGTCAAAGACAGGAGAATCTCTTACACCTCTCTAAGGTAGCTCCTAAGAAATTTTGGAAGCAGATTCTGACTAGGAAGACTAAGGATAATAATAAAATTGCTCTTCACAATTGGAATTCTTATCTTAAAAAGCTTTATGAATCTCCTAATGTCATGGATAATTTGGAAACCCTGCTCACAACGAAAGAAGTCTTCTCTTTAGAAGACATTAAGTGTGGGGTTAATCGCCTCGCGAATGGGAAAGCTAAGGACATTGAAGGTTACCAGGCAGAAATCTTAAAAATTGTAGGCCCTGTCCTCATCCCCCACATCCACAAGCTTCTCAATCAAGCTATTAAGCAAGGGTTCCCTAAAACTTGGACTGAGAGCCTCATTATCCCTATTTTTAAAAGTGGAGATACAAATAACCCCTCTAATTATCAGAAAATTATGATCAGCCCTCTCTTAGCCAAGTTGTATGGTAGTATTCTGGAAAAAACGTTAAGCATATGGCTTGAAAGTGAAGGTAAGCGGGCTAAAGGCCAAGCAGGTTTCAGAAGACATCACTAAAAAACAGACCACCTTGTTACGCTTAGGATCATTGCGGAGGAATGTCGTAATGATAAATCCAATTTATTTTGCTGCTTTGTAGACTTTAGAAAGGCTTTCGATACGGTTCCTAGATATATCCTTTGGAAGAGGTTAGAAGAGCTAAAGGTTCCTCTTGAGTTAAGAGCTGCTGTTATTAGGCTTTACGAGAATGTAATTGCCAAGCTAAAGAACAATGAGAGGTGGTCAAAAGATATTAAGTGTAACATCGGAGTTAAACAAGATTGCCCCCTCTCCCCTACCCTATTTGGCATTTACATCGATAAGCTTGAAGGTTATTTAGAAGAAGCAGGATGTGGTGGCACAATCTTAGCTGGGATAGTCGTTATCCTTCTTCTCTATGCTGACGATATTGTTGTTTTGGCAAGGTGCCCTTCTGATCTTGATAAGCAACTCAAGCTTCTTAAGGATTTCTACTCTACCATGGGTATGACTGTTAACACTAACAAAACAAAAGTTATGTTCATCAAATCCAAGAAGGACACTTGTGCTAATTTTATGTATGACAATAATAACTTGGAGGAAGTGTATTCTTACAAGTACCTAGGAATTGATATCCATCACAAGCTCAACTGGAACCATAGCATTGAGAAAAGGATCAATGGGGGATGGAAAGCTTATTTTGGACTTGAAAATAATTGTAAAACAGCAAACCTCGTAATGTGGGATAAAAAGAAGTTCCTCTTTGAAACTTTAGTCACTCCTGTTATCTTACATGGTTGTGAAGTTTGGGGCTGCAACATCTCCAGAGAATCATGGAGGAAGATTGAGTAAATCCAGAAGCGTTTTATAACTTATAACCTGAAAATTAAAAGTAATACACCCTATCCTATTCTCCTTATAGAAGCAGGTCTTTCTCCTATTGAGAGCCTTGCTATGCTCAGGTTTCTGCTGTACAAGCACAAGCTCAATAACATAGACAACTATAGACTTCCTAAGCTAGCTTTAAATTCCAGCCAAAACCACCTAAGGCTTAACCGAGGATGGCATAAGGACACAAGGGCCTGGTTAAAATATTGGGAGATCAATGAAAATGATGCTTTGCAAAACATAAATAACATTAAATATATTGTTACTTCTAAGTTCAAAGAAAAATTGTGGTGTGAGAAAGATTTAGCGTCTAAAAGAAAATTAAGTTATTATAAGAAGGTCATCAACCCCACCCTTGAAGATCAAAAGTATCTCTCTATTCTAACTAGCTCAAAAAAGAAAATTAATATAGCAAAGATTAGAACGAATTCTCATGAGCTCCATAGTGAAACTGGCCGCTGGGTAGTTCCTAAAATGCCATGGATAGAAAGGATCTGCCATATTTGTGAGAATAGGAGCATCGAGGATGAAAACCACTTCCTCTTAGAGTGCCCTGCATACAACCACATTAGATCTCAATTTCACAACCTTTGTTACGATACTGACCTTCCTAGCCTTTTACAATGCCAAAATTATAGTGAGCTCGGGAGGCTTCTCTCCAAGCTTTTTGAGTATAGGAATAAAATCTTAAATCAAAATAAATAATTTGTCTTTTTAGGTCCGATAGATCATTATTTGGTCTCAGTGGACGTTAGCCACCATCATCATCATCATCATAATCTAGATAGTATCATTGTATGCATTACTCATGTATGAAATGTGAATGGCAATCCCCTTGGTGTATCTTTGGAATAGCTCTCCCATGTGACCTTGATCCCTCACAAAAGTAATAGGTAGGGTTTTGAACTAGGGCTTCAAAATTTCCTTACTCCTTACCAAGATTTAGCAAATCTTTCCTCCATAGACTCCATCCCAAAGACTAGGCATTGCCCTTGTCATTTTGGTGATCACTCACAAATTTAACCCTAAAACTCAATTTCACTCTCATTTTCTGATTTTCGGCCCCTTTCAGGTTAAGCCGCTAGCTAGGGCTAGGGCACAAATTGACCTAGAGAGGGAATTTGGCCTTGTGGAAGGTTTCAACAATAGGATTAGTCTTGAACCTTGTTGCCTCAAAATCTAGCAAGCCTTGTGAAGGGATAATCTAGAAGGCAAAAACTAGACTAAGGGACAACAATGAGGTGTGGCCCACAATCACCACAAACACTAGCTCCTGCTCTTTATGGATTCAAGGACCTAGGTGATAAGAGGCGTATATAGGACAACTCTTCTTAAAGACGAGGCTTAGCAAGCTAAAAAAGGCAACTCACATCCACTAAAAAGGCCTTATTAGGGCACACTTGCATAAAGTTAATGGGTTGGCGTGCAACCCAAGTACATTGTGGTAGCAAACTTGTTTTAGGGTGTTATTAGCCTAATTAGTAGTCATCCTCCTCATATAAATAGAGGAGAGGATCATTGTATCTCATGATCATCACTTGTGACATAATTTTGGCCTCCTAAAGATTTCAATCTTCTTGGATTCTTGAGGAGATGTGACTTTATGGTGTTTTTGGCATAATGGAGCTATTCCTTGGCATTGGAGATGTTACTTTGGATCAATAAAGGATTGTTCATGCATTTTGTTTTGTGAGTGAGCTTTGTATTTTATAATTCTTTTGTTCTTGTGTCTAATGTATGGAATGCATTGTTATCTAAAGTTTTTCTATTGTGCCATTTATTATTGAAGATCATCTGTATATAATCTAGATAGTATCATTGTATGCATTACTCATGTATGAAATGTGAATGGCAATCCCCTTGGTGTATCTTTGGAATAGCTCTCCCATGTGACCTTGATCCCTCACAAAAGTAATAGCTAGGGTTTTGAACTAGGGCTTCAAAATTTCCTTACTCCTTACCAAGATTTAGCAAATATTTCACCTCCATAGACTCCATCCCAAGGACTAGGCATTGCCCTTGTCATTTTGGTGATCACTCATAAATTTAACCCTAAAACTCAATTTCGCTCTCATTTTTTGATTTTCGACCCCTCTCAGGTTAAACTGCTAGCTAGGGCTAGGGCACAAATTGACCTAGAGAGGGAATTTGGCCTTGTGGAAGGTTTCAACAACAGGATTAGTCTTGATTGCCTCAAAATCAACTCCCTTTAGTGGCCAATCTATCCATTTTAAGGCTAATTTTCGTTGCCCTAAGAAACCCTAGTTTGCACTAGGCTTCAACTTAGGGGCTTGTTGAAGGTTTCTTGGTCCCTTTAATTGCTAGTATTCGTTGTTGGGAAACCTTTTCTTGGCCTCGTGATTCTAGGCTAGTCCATTTGGCTTGCTATATCTCAAGCCCTAGATCAATTGTGCCCTAAAAAGGCTTTTTTAGAGGATGCAAGTTGCCTGCTTTAGTTTGTTGAGCCTCGTCCTTAAGAAGAGTTGTTCTCTATAGGCCTCTTGTCACTTTGATCCTTGAACTTAGCATATCTCTCATAGGTGACCTATCTAAAGGGAAGCCTCCCATTGGTGAAAGTCCAAAAAGAGCAGGTAGTAGTGGCTGTGGTGACGATGGTCCACTCCTAATTGTTGTCTCGTGGTCTAGTTTTTGCCATGTAGGTTACCACGTCATAAGGCTTGCTAGATTTTGAGGCAACATTTTTGGCATTGTTGACGGGGAGGAATTGAGTCAACCTCCTCTTAATCTGAAGATTTAGCTTCACCCCTTTGAAGAGAATATCTCAAACAAGATAAATCCTCTAATGGCGATATCGAATGAAACTTGAGTCTCTAGGAGTTCTTTGAACATGACCATAGCTCCAAGAAAGAGAAAGACTGCGAGGAACGCTGCTGAAACACATACTTCTACCATTGATCTCGATAGTCAGATGGTTAGGAACCTCTTTGATGATAATACCATTGCCATCGCTATGGATAGGCCATGGCTTATAGTTGCATTCAAGCCTTTGGATTTGAGCAATCACCCTAATGCCCCTCATCCTTTGCCTTAGAAATATCATGAGTGGATTCCCAAATTCAATGGCATTGATGCCATCACTGCAAAAAAACACACACATGATTTTTATTGAGAAGTGAGTGCAAGAAGAAGTTATGATGTTGTTTGCCTTGACATTTGATGGAAATGCTAGAGACTGGTATTTTAGCTTACCCCAAGGTAGTGTTCTTGATTGGGATACCTTTCTTGATGCATTCAAGAAAAGATGGGCTTCGACCTTGGATGGGGGTATCCTTCTTGAGAAATTTCATGCAGTAACCAATGTTGTGAAAGAAACTATGAAGGAGTACACTCAAAGGCTTGACAACCTCCTTTGAGAGGCCCCTAATAGATTTAGGCCTACTTATGATGTTATTCTTGATAGCTACGTTAGGTCTCTCCATGGACATTTGACTTATATGCCCTTAGGGATAAAGATCCCAAAGACTTAGCAGAGGTTAAATGCATCATTGCTGAAGTTGAACAAAATTTGAATGCTTCTAGGGTTGATTTATTCAATTATCCCAGGGCTAGGATTGAACCCAAAACCAAACCTAGTTCCCAGGTTGATCCTGCATTACAAGCCTTTGCCCAAAAAATTTATAAGCTTACCAATGAGTTGATTCAAGGTCAAAAGATATTAATGAACAAAATGTCCATGATAGAAAGAGTGAAGGGATCTGGGCCTAACTTCCCTCCTAAAGCTCGACGCAATAAGGAAAATTCCTTCAATAGAAAGGCTCCAGTAAGAGATCGAACTAATCGGCAAAGTGTTCCTAACACACTTGCCCCAGCCAACATGGTGGGACAGGAAGAGTCCCCTTGGTGTCAGTCTTGTGAGGGGCCACACTCCTAAGAGGACTGCCCTTATAATCAAGAAGAGGAGGACGAATGTTGGAATTTGGGTAGCTCGGAAGGTATTTCCAAGAAGGATACCCACCAATAATGGTTGGTTGGGCAATTTACCCAAGAGTGGGGTTTTGGACCCAAGATGTGGGTTTAGGACCTAAAAGAAATAATTATTTATGCTAAAGGATCAAGAGGCTAAAACCCTAAGTCTAGAGGTTTCCTAAGTGACCAAATATAGGATAAATAGAGGAGATCTAAAGTGAGGTCTCACACATTGTGTGCAAGAGAGATGTAACCTCTCTTTGTGCTAGAAGAGCCCTAGAGAGGGCTGAGTTCTACTCATGGAGGCCGAGTACCCTTTAGAAAAGACACAACTCTAGTTCTAAGAAGGCCGATTACCCTTGAGAAAAGACACAACTCTAGTTCTAAGAAGGCCGATTACCCTTGAGAAAAGACACAACTCTAGTTCTAAGAAGGCCGATTACCCTTGAGAAAAGACACAACTCTAGTTCTAAGAAGGCCGATTACCCTTGAGAAAAGACACAACTCTAGTTCTAAGAAGGCCGATTACCCTTGAGAAAAGACACAACTCTAGTTCTAAGAAGGCCGATTACCCTTGAGAAAAGACACAACTCTAGTTCTAAGAAGGCCGACTTTTGAAGCAACAAGGTAGTTGAAGTTTTGAAGGGCTGAGATCAGGCCGGGTTTGCTTAGGGCCTGATCAAAGCCAAGGTCTACCCATGTTGTTGAACCCAGAAGGAGGCTGAGTGT
The DNA here is from genome assembly GCA_000404065.3 of Pinus taeda. Classification (NCBI taxonomy): domain Eukaryota; kingdom Viridiplantae; phylum Streptophyta; class Pinopsida; order Pinales; family Pinaceae; genus Pinus; species Pinus taeda. The sequence goes on from APFE030230430.1 coordinate 43,290, forward strand.
GAACCAATGTTGAAGAAGAGGGCCGGGGGCAAGGGTTTCGATGAATAGAGATAACCACATATTGCAATTCATCGTGTTAAAACATTAGCCTATGAGAAGCCACAGATCTGTGGAAGGACAACTTTCTAAGGAGAAGATTTCTATCTTTGAAGGAGGACGAATATCCTTGAGAGGTTTGTTTGCTTGAGTAGAAGTTATGTGCTAAAGATTATCTCTGCTTGTGTTCAAAGAAGCTGCCTTGAACAAATTTTGTCTGCAATTTTTGGAGAGGGCCGAAAGGTTTGTTCAAAGGCTAGAATTAGGGCCAAGTTCCCTAAGATCCAAGCATAGAAGATACACAAGGGCTAAGGCTGATACAATGATCATAGGTTGAAATTGGAGGGTCCAAACTTGAGGTTGGGAGGCTGTAGGGGTTTGTCAGGGCTGAGAAATCTCAGAGGCATAGTTGCAGGAATCGCCCCCCCCCCCGGGATCCTAAGCCGAAATCGCGACCCGAGGCGAATCGTTCCGGAATCTCCAGGCGAAGCGCGATTCCGAATTTGAGGTGGCGCGATTCCTAGTTTTAAGTGCGATTCCTGCCATTTTAGGTTGCTTTGCCTCGGAATCGCGCTTCGGAAGGCGCAACCCGCACGCAACCTGGGCGCAACCTGGGCGCAACCTGGACGCAACCTGGGCGCAACCTGGGCGTAACCTGGACGCAACCTGGGCGCAACCCGCGGGGCAGCAAAATA
>APFE030230442.1:5366-35840 GCA_000404065.3 Pinus taeda
ATATATAGTTTGCATTGAATGTTTTTACAGGTTCCGACTGGGGTATCCACAGGAAGATCTTTGAAATGATAAAGTACTTCACTCTTCTTAAATGACAAAAACCATCCTCATCTATCACAGACTTTGCACTTTAGGCAATCTGTTGCACAAAAATTGTCACTTTGACATTCTGCAATCAATATGAGTCTATCACCACTCATGCTTACCTCCTTTGCAAGTCTTAAACCTCAGTTCTTCATATCAAGCCTTGAAAATAAGAGAAAGACCTTAAAAATCTCTAAAACTCTGGTTTCACATTTTCTCTTAGCATTACCTGCGGTACCGCACCTATTGGTCATGTCCCCTGTGCACCTGACCACTCTGTATCTATGTTATAGGTGCGAACCCCTGTAAAAGTTAAAAAGGTGGAAGTACATTCTCAAAAACTCACTTTGAGTCATTTCTAGAAGCTTCTAGAGGGAATCTTGTGGTCGCAAGTTCGCTCTTTAAGGGTTCATGCATCCCATACCTTAAGGAGCTAACCCCTTGATGTGAGGAGCTTATCCCTTTGAAGGAGGACTCTCTCCCTTTAATGGTGGACCTTTAACTTCCTTCCTTTCCACTATAAAATGAAGCATTGGGCTAGTTACTTGGGAGGTTGAAAGCTGATATTTTTGAGGGTAAATTCTGTTGGAACTTAGTCTTCCTTATTGAGCTTTTGAGAGGAAAGATCACATACCTTTTGATCTCATTTTAAAGAGAGTGAGGCTTGTCAAACTAGAGGAGATTCCTGTTTGGACCCTGGGAAGAGCTTGTACAACATCAAGGCATGAAGGTTGTAAAGTTCTTCTATTTCAAAGTTAATACAATCAAGTTTATTTTTCTCAATAAGCTGTGTTTTATGTTTATTTCATGGATTCCTTGATCACCATGATGAACATGATTTATTTGTCTTCACATCACGATATTCACTTGTTCTAACCTTGATCTCTGCTCACACCTTTATGCTTCCTTCACCTTTGTTATAACGTTGAAGGATTTTTCTAACATTGTCTGTGTGTAAAACCATAACACTCCTCACGCAGAATTACTCAAGTTCACACACAATTTATAATTCAAATACACATCACACAAATTCAGGATCTAATTATTTGTATTAATAAACAACCATTTACATAGGAATTTATTCCTCGACCTAGTTTTGAATATCAGTGGCCTTTCCTTTCCTGCTCGTAGGCTTAAATGCCTAACTCTCTGCCTCCTGACTGACTGACTAACTCTCTACCTTTTTGGCTTACAATTTACAAAAGGTTATGTTAACCAATTCGGGTTTAGATCCTTAATCTACTGAACTAAATCTTAAATATCCTCTAAGTCCACTTTTAACTCCAGTAATCCCTAAGAATCCTCTCCAGTTCTATGAATGATCACACCACTTTCTAGTTTAAGAATTATAGTTGATTTCCAACTCTCTCGTCATCACTCATCATCACTCATGTTATCCTACATTCAAGATAATTTACAAATATCCTCAAAATATCTAATTAATTCCTATTCTAATCACTCAAAACATGAATATTTACATACATAGGAATCCAACTTCCTTGAAAACACAAGACCCCCTGAGTTAACTAGAACATAATGAAATTGTTGAGTTGTATGCTCCTGCATAAGACTCCCAAGGTTAAAATAATCATGATCTCCTGATCATGTGCTTCCAACCTTTGTCTTCCTGGATCCCATACTTTGTTCTGTAATTTGTCTTTGGTTGTTGCTATTGTTTGTTTTTGTTCTCCAGGTTTCCACACTTTTTGTTGCTTTGCCCCACTAGCTATGCTTTCACAATCTGCTGTTGTCTTTCTCTTTCTATTGCTTAGCCTTCTTACTGCTTTTTTCTTCTGAGGCACCTTCTTCATCAATCTTATTATTCTTTCAATCTCTATGTACAATTTATCTTTTGACTGATAATTACTTTTCCATTTGTTGTTGTACTCTATCCACTCATCTTCAAGCTACTATTTGTTGTCTTCTCTTTGAAGTTGTTGGATTCTTACTACCACCCTTTCATCCTTACCCTCTTGTTTCTTTCCAAACAACCTTTGTTCAATATCTATAAATTTACTTTCAAAAAGTAAATTGTCCTCCAATTTCCTTTGTACTTGTTTCGCCTCAAAAACATCACTATGTTGTTCATTAATTCCAGCATATTCTCTTTCTTCTTCTTTGACAACCCTCAGCAATTGTCCTTCACTTCCTTGAATGAATCTAACAATAAGTTTAACTTCTTCAAGCATGGTATCTTCATGCTTTTGTTCTTCCTTATCAATATGTTTGTCCTGGCAACTTGTAGTCTTCTTCAATTCTAAAACTGACTCTTCAGCTTGAAACATGTTTGCCTTATTTTCATCAAATCCTGTAATCATAAAACAATTATAAGAATTAAGGATATAAGGCCTCATTACCTTTTCCTTCTTTGGCAACATCTCAGTATGTTGTTCTGAGTTTTCCTTCAATTCCTTTATCAACACATCAATAAGTTATTTAAGCTCTCCTTCATATCATATGTTCCAATGATATCTCTCTGCTCTAGTTCACAATAATGAACTCCTCCTTCTGTAGTGTCAATTTTCTGAACTTTTATTACCATTCCCTTTTCCTTATGATTGTCATTCATGACAATTTCTTTGTCTTCCTTTTTCAACAATTTATCCTAAGTATACATGCTCTGCTTTTCCAACTTCCTTCTTTGAAAGTCTAATTTTCCATATAACTCAATAATTTCAATAGGAGTAGAATTAGGAAATTTCGCACAATTTTCCATACCTTCCCTTGTTATTGACCAATAATCAAATGTTCTTTATCCCTTTGCTAAATCTTTTGCATAGACTTCTTTTTCTTAATATATTTCAGTAGATGTCCTTCTTCTTCAATACACTTTGCCTTGTTGTCTCTCTGTTAACCCTCTTCAAGAGTTATCCTTGCCCCATCATCTGCATTAATATTCTCCTGCACTTGTTCTTCATCAATAAAATTAATCAAATTCATTATATTACCTCTCTAAGACAATATTCCTTCATTCTTCATTAGAATAAGATCCTGATCTTCCATCTCTACGATAACTTTAAATGACTGTCTTCTCTCATTAAGTAACTCATCCATAGAATCTTCCTACTATAACCAGTAAAATTCTTCCTCTCTGGGAAATTTTATTTGTCACCTTTTACTTCAAGATCTTCATCCATTCTGAAGACATTTTCACAATGTTACTTTTCTCCTGCAATACCTGCAACCATACACAAACTATCAGTTTTAAAAACATAAGACCTTGTGGTCTCACTTGATGCTTTAGTCATCATATCTCCTTGTTGTCTTGAATTCTCATAATAATTCATAAGATCTTCCACAGATCTCCAGTCTTCATCTTTATCAAGAACTTCACCCTGTTCTACTTCACAAATGGAAACTTCTATTTCCAACTCAACATCTCTGAGTTTTTCCACTAGCCACTTCACTTCCTTCTGTTGTAGCCTTCTCTATAACTTAGACCATTTCACTGAATTTTTCCTCAAGACCCAACCTTGTCTTTGGTTTTCCTCTAGTATAATCCTTAATACATTGAGTTGTTCTTTTAACTCTGCAATCTCCTTGTCAGGCTCCTGTTGACTCATTCTCTTGCCATTTACCTTGGCATCCTCCTTCTTCACTTTTCTTCTACTATGGTCTTCCTCAGAACCTCTATTACCTCTGTTATAACTATCAATAGTCATCTTCTTCTCTATCTTCATGAGCTCCTCACTCAATTAATATGAGATGCATTAAAGCCTCTGCAACAACAAGTCCTCCCTGTTGCCACTTAGCTCACCAAGCTTTCCTCTGTACCTGGTATTTTGGAAAGCACTTGGTTCTCTATTCTCTGGAACCTATTTGAGCACTTCTCTGTGCTCCTTCTAGGCTTCAATTCATCTGCGCCTTTTAAGAACACAACTATCCTCTTTATTTTAATCACAATGAAATACTAGTTCTGACCATCTCTTCTTTCACTTAGACTTCTTACCAGCTTTCTTCATCCTTTAGAAATTCTACCCACATCCTCTATGGAATTGCCTTTATGATATTTCCATGAGCTGCAAAAATACTTCTGCAATAACAAGTCTCCTTCTTGCTACACATGCCTCACTAAGCTTCTCTCCTCTGAGTTCAGTCTTTCAGCACCTCTCTGGGTCTTTCCTCTAGACTCATAATAGCACTCCTTGCTCTAGGTTGCTGCAATCTTCTCACCTTCTTATGCTACTACCTTCAAGACCTCTGCATGATCTTGTTCTACCATTCACCTGCACTTTGAATGGATTGTTCTCTAGTTCCTTTGCATCTACAATTTCTACTACACTTTATCTCTGTGTGCCTACTGTTTTTTAGATTTAAAATTTGATCTCCTCTTACCTGCATACATACCTTCAAAACATAGCTCTGTTCTAAGTTTTCTCAAAGAATTCTTACATGCAGAATTTCCTTGTTTTGCTCCAATACCAAATGATGCCAACCTAAGTCGCATATACCCATAGTATGCAAATTAATATTGCATGTCACACTATGTTTGTCCCAAGATAAACACCAATATCAATGGTGAAAAACCACTTTATCAAATTTTAAGTCTCTAAGAGGAAATATATTATGTTCTGTCTTAATCCTTATAACTCAACCCTTCGATTGGTTTTATTAACCACACATGTCATTCATACCATGGTCTCTAGACATTGGTTAAAAACCAAACTTAACCCATAATACATTAAATCCACTTATTTCTATTATAATTCCCATATAATAGAAATATTTCATAACCACGCTTAAAAAATTACTTTCCACCATTCCAAAAACCTTTGCACATACATCAATTGTCTCCATAGCGTGTTAAATCTTTGTTTTCAATCTCATTCCTTGATCTAACAATTATCACGTCACCTGATCGCTAACTAGCTTAGCCAATCTCCACCGTTGATCTGTCTCATCCGATCCAAAGACTATCACGTCATTCGCTCACCAAAAAACTTGGTTGATCACCACCGTTGATCAATCCCACTCGATCCAATGGTTATTGCACAATGTCACATAGATATTTGCATGACCGATATCATATTGGAAGCACGCGAGAAAACTGGTTTTCTCTCTCCATCGTTTGCTACATGTCAGCTGCTAAAGGTTATTGCGTGAATTTTTGAAAGACTGCTTACCACCTTTAGGGTGCCTAAGAAACTACTTAACCCTTGTGAAGACTGCTCCATCCTTATCCTAGGATGTGGTGTTAATCTCTGCCATTCATCTTCTTGAATTTATTTCACACAACTTAATCTTATCCATCTATCGTACATAATCTCGTCCGTTGATATGATGGATCCAATGGTTCCTGAACACTGTTACGTTCTTTTAGTTCTTAATGTGTAATTCCCCATTCAGCTTTCTGCTTGTGTATTTGTCTTCGCCTCACGATCTTCACTTGTTTTGATATCGATCTCTGCTCGTGCCTTTATGCTTCCTTCACCTTCGCTGTAACATTAAAGGCTTTCTCTAATACTTTCTCTATGTAAAACCATAACACTTTTCCCTGCACTTCTTCTCTGATTCTTCACTCGTGCAACCTATGTTATGCAGAATTACTTAAGTTCACACAACTTATAATTCATATACACATCACACAAATTCAGAATCGAGTTATCTGTATTAATAAACAACCATTTACACAGGAATTTCTTCCTCGGCCTAATTTTTAATATTAGTGGCCTTTCCTTTCCTACCCGTAGGCCTAAATGATTGACTCTTTGACTCCTAATTGACTGACTAACTCTCTACCTTTCTGGCTTACATTTATACAAAAGGTTGTGTTAACCAATTCTGGTTCAGATCCTTAATCTAATGAACTAAATCCTGAATATCCTCTAAGTCCACTTTTAACTCCAGTAATCCTAAGAATCCTCTCTAGTTCCACAAATCATGGCACCACTTTCTAGTCTAAGACTTATAATTGATTTCCAACTCTCTCGTCATCACTCATCATCACTCCTATTCTCCTACATTCGAGAGAATTTACAAATATCCTCACAATATCTAATTAATTCGTATTCTAATCACTCAAAACATTAATAATTACATACATATGAATCCAACTTCCTTGAAAACACAAGACCCACTGAGTTAACTAGAAGATAATGAAATTACTGAGCTATATGCTCCTACATCAGAAGGACCGACATGTAATCCATGGAGATGGACTCCCAAGGTTGACTAGGAGTAGGTAGAAGATTAAATAGGCATTGCTTCTTGATGGACGGATTGGAAATGGTGTAGGTAGTGCCGGATTTGATGTACTTCTCAACTTCCTATCAAAGGTTCAACCATTAAAAATACTTTTTCAGCATTGGCACTATTTTCTCTACTGCTAAATGTCCACTGACATGACTATAGTGTGCCTTCAAAATCATCTTGTCACGCTTGCTTGAAGGAACACAGATCTATCCTAGGTGGCATAATAGCGCATCCTAGAGGCGAAAATTTGGAACTTCCTTGCCTTTGAGGAGTGTCTGATATGTGTTACCAAATTCTATATCACTCATATAAATATGTGGCCACCCTATAATATCAAGGCCACAAGAATCGAGAACAGTGGTTAGCGCCATGATTGGTGGTTGGCCAAGGTAGTTTGCAACAATGTTGGTGATTCCATTCTTGTACTTAATGTTCAAATGGAACTATTGCAAGTATGTGAACCCTTTATGATGGAAATCATTCTTCAGCTTCCATTGTGTCCATGTGAACTTTAGGGGTCAGTGGTCTATGTGGATGACTGCTTCCTTCCCTAAAATGTAATGCTTCCATTGTCGGCGGGCCTACATAATGGAATATATATGTTTCTCATACGTGGGAGACTTTCAAAATGTTTTTGAAAGTGTCTCACTGTGATATGCCACTAGATGCCTCTATTGAGTAAGAACTACACCGATATCATAGTACAAGGCATATGTCTCGATCTCAAATGGTTGTTGTAGGTTTATTAATGTGATCAATGGTGTAGAGCAGAGGCAATGCTTCAATTTGGAAAATGCCTTCTACTGGGATTCAGACCTAAAGAACTTTGCTTTCACTCCTCCCTTGATGACTTGACTGAAAGGCCAAGTTATATGAGAGAACCCCAACGTGAACGTGTGGAAGAAGTTGGCAAGACCCAGAAGCCTATGGAGCTCTGTTAGAGTGGTTGGGAATGGCCAATCCTGAATGACTTGTATCTTGGCTAGATCCACATGGATACCTCACTCATAAATTATGTACCCCAGATATTGAACTTGGGTCATACCAAAAGTGCATTTCTCCAAATTGGCATACAACTAGTGTTTCCACAAGGTTTGTAGGACCTATCAAATATGGTGGAGGTGTTATTACCAAATTTGGTCGAAGATCATAATCCCATCCAAATACACCACCATGAATGAGTTTGTGAAGGGTCTCAAGATGTCATCCATCAGCGGCATGAAATTGTGGGGGCATTCGTTAACCCAAAAGGAATCACTAGCCTTTCAAAAAGGTCCTCCTTGGATTTGATGGAATTCTTTCACACGTAAGAGGTTTTGATTAGTACCTATTGATAACCAAAATTCAAGTCAATCTTGATGAAATATTTGGCTCCCTTGCGCTGGTCCAAATGTTCATCAATACGTGGGATTGGATACCTATTCCACACTGTGATCTTGTTCAGTGCCCAATAGTCAATAAAGAGTCTCCATGTCCCATCCTTATTCTCTACCAACATTATCATACTCCCACCGGGTGATGAACTTGGCCTAATGTGATATTTCTTCAACAACTCCTAAATATGCGTCCTAATTTCAACGTTATCCAGAACAGAACACCGATAGATCGGTCCATTGGGTAGCGGCACACCCAGGGTTATATCGATGGAGTGCTTGACCTGAAAGTGTAGAAGTACCCCTATGGGTGAGGTGAATATGTCCCTGTACTCCTCTACAAATTTTTCCATTTCCTATTGTCGTGCAGAGGAGCCCTGTCTGGATGCCATCATAATGAAAACGAATTTCCCAGTCCAATAAATGATCTTACTACATTGCTTTGCAATGATCAAATATACAATGGTAGGCAGTGCTACCTCCAATATCTATTGGGCATGGAATCCCCCCAAGGCATGTTTTAGGGCTCAAAGCCCAATTTTTGACTGAATCTTGTTGTAAAGCTCCGCAAATTGCAGGTGCGTGACACAAAAGTATGATAGAGTCACAGGGTTGTATGCCCTAGTTTTGTAATGTATTTTTAGCTGGATAGACCTATCCATGGTCCATGAACAATGGGATTGTATAAATAGAGTGAGGCTCTAAACGTAGAAAGGGAGATAGAAATAGAATAGAAGCATGAGAAGTCTAAGTGATTGCGTCGTAGTGTAAAGTGTGTCTTTGGGTCGTAGGGTGGGAGAAGGCTCTATAGCTGCGTGTGCAGAGGACTAGTAGTCCACAGTTGAGTGCGTGGACCCCTACAATTGAGTGTGCAGGGTGAGTCAAGCCTGTAACCGTGGAAAGAATCAATAAAGAGAAGTTTTGCTATAATTTTGTGTATCTGTTCTTGGGTTAATGCATGATTGATATAATTTGTGAATATAATATTTAATTATTGCGCACACTTGTATGAAGGTTCTATGTTGTTAAGTATAACTTAAAGCACTCAAGTAGGCAAAGATAATCAACTAATATTGGAATATAAGCAAGGTTTTGATGCAGAGCATGGTGCACGACCCCTAGGTATGGCTGCATGAAGGCAGTATATCAGGCCGTGAGGAACAAGAAAGTGCGGAAGCAACCTATGCATAAAGACAAACCGTAGACTAGTCGAACTCATCAGTGTATTTTTTCTTGGGTTAATGCATGATTGATATAATTTGTGAATATACTATTTATTTATTGCGCGCACCTGTATGAAGGTTCTATGTTGTTAAGTATAACTTAAAGCACTCAAGTAGGAAAAGATAATTAACTAATATTGGAATATAAGCAAGGTTTTGATGCAGAGCATGGTGCACGACCCCTAGGTACGACTACATGAAGGCAGTATATCAAGCCGCGAGGAACAAGAAAGTGCGGAAGCAACCTACGCACAAAGACAAACCGTAGACTAGTCGAACTCATCAGACATCTCCAGGGTGCGGAAACCTAGTTCTATCACCCTCCCATACTACTTCAGGTGAGACCTCAGTCCATGCTCTATGGACTATTTCTGAAAGGGCTAGTAGTACTGATATTTGTTTGGCTAATTAAATTTGAACCTGGGTCAGGCCCAAACAAGCCAACAAATGGTTCTGTTGCCTCGACTGGGATCTGCATAGATATGTCTAATGTTGTATCACTGGAATCCAACCAAGAAAGGAATTGAAGAGTGGTTGGATAGAAATATTCACGAGTTCGTGGCGTACGAAAATAGGAATCTACAACTGTCAAAGGAAGAGTGGTTAGATTGCTACCTATATACGGAAATCCATGAAATTTTGTTAGCATCCTTCCCTACTGAGTTGTACAAGTGGATCGCAAGGCTAGAAAATAGCCAAGGAAGGTGTATACTTGACAAACCTATTCTGTGGACTCCAAAATCGATGTGCAGACTAGAAGCATCACAAGGTAGGATCGTGCACGCTATCAATCATTGGCTGGATCAAGTCATAGGAGGATTCATCATTGATTTCATAGTGTATACTTCAGTTAGCTACAGCGAGGCAGAAAGACGCTTCCTTAAGGGACCGCAAGGTAAGTACGTTAAATCTTTGAACACTTGGATTAAAATGCTACTATGTGAAAAGCGGGTTATCCGAATAAATTGATGTTTGGGGCTATGCGGAGTTGGAGGATCTATGGAAACAAAGGTAGAATAGAACTAGAAACTAGCCCCTTGATTTCACCTCCGTGCAGAGGCGAAGAAGAGCTTGTGAAGGTTTCACCAGGAAGTGCGATCAATCTGATAAAGCAGAAAATTCTGCGCATACCACCCCCACCCACACTACCACCAGTTTCACCATCTTCACCCCGGACTTGGTCCATACCACCTTTTCCACCATTGCGAAGCAGTATGGCCAGCACGATAAAGCTACTAGTATTCAAGGGAGTAAGGAATGAAGACTCGGACCAATTTTGGTTTGTGATAAAAGTGGTATGGGAAGCATAGGGTGCCACAGACAACAATATAAAGAAAGTAACATTGGTTAGTGCTCTGCTGGATTGCATGCTAACCTGTTACATTAAGCATTCCAATGACAATCTGAATGCGGGGATAACATATATCCAAACTGCGCTAAACAAGGAATTTAATAGACCAAAATTGGAGGCATAGTCAATCATTGTATTTAAGGAAATAGCAATGCTACCAAGCAAAACCCCGTGGTAGCTAGATCAAAGAATGAACAATTCGCGAAGTGAAAATGACCTTAATAGATGGGCAACATCGTGAATGGTTTGTAGCCCCATTAACACTGCATCTATGGAATGCGTTGTCGCAACAAAGGCTAAAAACTCAGGCTAAAGCTTTGGAGGTCGTGATGAGATTGCATGAGACTCCGATACAAGATCCTAACCTAGGAGTCCATCAGATTCACGCACAGTTGAAGAACTTGTGCCTTAAGATGTAGACTTTGAAACAAGACAGGACAGCTCACCCAGAAGGGTGCGATGAGGTATGATGCATAAAGTACAAGGGCCAGGGACACGATAACGACCACTACCTGGTGTTCGTGAAGTACCTTGTGGGAGGAGGGCCAATGCCACTAAGACCGGAAGCACAAGCAGGACCAAGCGTGATGCCTACATTCTAGTGTGTGATTTGCCATATAGGAGGGAAGCATGCTATAGATAACTACGATATATTACAGGAGTATGCACAGAAATCCAACAGGGAAGTTTTAGGCTCCAAGAACTTGAAAAATAAAGGGTGCAGTTAAGGAGGAAAAGCGCTTTGGTAGAAGCAGAAGTCAAGAAGCTGGAAGATGAGATAAGGAAAGAGTTTCTCGATAAGAAGACCACAGTGATAAGACAGGGTGTGCATGATCATGCTAAAATATTGAGCACTATTGCTGTGCATTGATCAGTCGGATGCCTTATCTTCGACCACATATTACTAAGAGAATTAATGAGGGTGATGCGTTGCAGAGGATAAGGTGGGTGACACGGCCAGTAATGGAAAAAGGTAGGTATTTCCCAGAAAGAATGTTGGATGATCGAAGGAAACAAAGCATAGGTGGCGTGGCCACCTAACTAGCTGAAGAAGGAACAATCTTAGCACTCTATGCAGTTGAAAGGGAGCACAGGATTGTAAGCTATTCTGCTCGGGAGCTGTGCGACATTGGAAATGCACGTAGAAGAAAAGACTCACAAGGTCTGCACCCGTGCACGGTGGGTTGCGTTACCACGTGGGTTGGCTAGAAAGTGACCATTGAAGTCACTAATGATGATGGGATGCTTGACTTGAGGCCAAATGGAGTGGATGAGAGGCATTTAAGACGCAATTTATGGGCAAGATTTTGGAAACTATATTGCCAAGGGAGCATTAATGAACTGGATTTGGGGGGAACTATCGAATTCAAATTCAAAAAGCACTATAAATTACAAAGGGATACCCAGTAAACAACACTTGGTCATTTGTGAATTGAGCTATTGAGCAAAGCCCTGATTGTTGAGTCTTGAGTGTTGATTGAGCCCCTAAGATCACAAGTGATAGATTTCTGCATAGATACAATGGCAACAGCTAAGGATGTTATGGAGATAACAAAAATAACCGCCGAGGAGGGTGCAGGCCCTGGCTATGGGAGATGCTCTGGAAGGAACCGGGATTGTGGCAGAAATCCTGAAATCACTGTGCACACCAAGACCTAAGAAGGACAAATAAGCAATGGTTCCCGTACGTGTGTCCCCGCGGCACCCACTGCGTAGAAAACTATCAATGGAGGAGAAGGGGAAAGGTGTCACCATAGAGATGGATGAAGAAGAAGAAGATCTAGAGGATCTTATCATCGCGGAGGATGAGGATGAAGGCATGGAGTAGGACACTCAGCCTGCGCACCATGTGACAAAATTTCTCGCCTATGTCCCCTCACAAAAATGGAAGGTGAAAGTGCCCAAGGACCTGGATGAGACCAAGAGCTCACTCTAGACCCCGCTCCTCCCAGACAACATTATGTTTGAAGGCACACACCTAGGACGCATGCCAAGCCTGAAATTCGAAGATTGGGACCTCACTGACCACAAGAAGTTCCCTCACCTTGAGACCAAGAACCTTATGAAGCCCCAGCAGAACACCGCAGTGGGGGTTATAGAACTAGAGCTGTGAAAGTGGTTGCATGGAGTGGAAAAGGCTAGGCTACTAAATCTACTTTGGGTACCGAACTTCCACTGCGCACCAATAACCATTTTCTTCATTAAGTAATTGCTCTGCCTAATGCATGATGGGTGTTTGTGGCTGAAGGAGCCCATCCCCATCATCGTTGACCTGATTCAACGCATCTTTGGCTTCCATGCAAAGGAGAGGACGCTGTGGACATATCGGAAGGGAAGGGAAGTGACTTGGCCATTGCGGAGGCCATGAAGAAAAAGTACAAATTGGAAAAGAAGAAGAGGGGCTACGCCATCTCTAGCATCAAGGAGAAATAATTGTGCGTGGCGACCCAAATCCTAGTAGGAAAGGTCATGCACAAGTGTCGCGCAGATGAAGTACTCACGCCGAGGGTAGGACTAGCTAAGCAGTGCAGGGAGGGGGTCCAATTTAACTGATTTGAATTCCTCTGCAAGGAGTTTTTAGAAAATTGCCGTGAAGCTCAAGAACAGGGCAAAACGTTCCACTATGCATGGCTTTTACTGTCGATAGTGATCATGGCTAGGGAATTGCTGGAGGATAGCCAATTCCCCATAATTGAAAGGGATTTAGTGGAGGCTGCAAAGTACACTTCACTCTGGGCCATGAAGGATGCTAAGAGGATACGTGATAGCAAAATCTTCTGGGTGTTCATGGTGATGAACCTCAAAATGGGGATCAACTACAAGCTGTGGTTTTCACCCACTATTTACAACAGTCTGTAGAGTTTTGTAAGAGAACATGCATAAAAATTATATCAAGGCGCACAAGGACCCAACTAAACAATGGACAAAGCTACCCTTCGTAGCCACAAATGACATCATTTTCAATGTCCTAGAGGCCTAGCTGCTGGAGTGGCATTCCCCAGACATCGCAGAGATCGAGAAGTCAGTGGCGCAATGAAAGAAAGAGAAGGCCAAGCTGCACATCGTACAGTTGGTCGAAAAATGAAAGAAGTAGCGACAGCAAAAGTGCGAGTAGTGCGGGATGCGATAGAGAAAGCAGTTGAGCAGGAAAAGGCCACAGTAGAAACAACAACATGAGAAGTAGCTGTGAAGGTGGGAAAGGTCCAAATTACACCTTCGCAGGGGCAAGAAGTAGAGGAATTAGAGACATAAGAGGGAGGCGTGGACCCAAAAATCATGTCAATTCAGCTAAAGTTCCAACACCCAACAGAGCAGGCAGGGTTGCGTAAGAAGGTCAAGGCATCCAAGTTGTCTATTAACCCGATCACCCTAACTGAGGTGATCTGCATGACATCAGTGAAACGGTGTGCAATGTCACTAATGAGGCTCTCCAAGGTTTCATGCAAGAGAACCATATTGTGTTGGGGGCCCTCAAAGCACAGTCGTAGGATTTAAAAGCGTGCCCCCTTCAAGTTGGTACCCTTTCAACGAACCTTGTAGCCAGATCCACAACAGCATAGAAGATGTTGCACGTGTGGATGAAAAATACCATAGTGTTGTTGGAAGGGGCAATAGTGACATGAAATGAGACCGACAGGCCTACAGTCAGCGCACTGAAAGGTCTTAGTATCAATATAGCTGTACTCCCACGCGAGACCTTATATGTGCTAATGGATGGCATAACTGCAGACTTGCGAACTAGGGAGAGTCGCACGCTCCAAGTCCCCAATGAGAAAAAAATAAATATGGAACAACTAATCTTGAAACACGCTGAATTGGTGCTGTAGAATCAACAGCTAGTATGGGTGATAGATGACGCTTGCCAAAGCGTCCTGGCGCTGGCCATCCCAACAGAAATACTAGCAAAGGCCTGGATCCACAGGTTAGCAACAGGGTCCGTGAGGTGAGGGAAGAAATGACAAAGGTTCAACTGGAGCTGAACCTTCAGATTGCCAAGCTGCGGTTAAAGACACAACCATCTACTCCCCTAGAAGTCAGAGAATAGCACACTAGCGCTATCAAAGTGGGATTGGATGAAATTGGAGGTTTAATGCACGATTGCACCAATATGTTGGAAGAATCACTTAGGTCCTCTCAAATCTGCAAGAGAAACCCACCAACCAGTGCTTAGAGACAGGGGCGCGAGATCTCCAACAATAGTATGACAGTGTCTAAGGAACTATGTAGATGGTTTTCCTCATTCAGAGGTTTTCACTGATGCAACAGGCTAAAGCATTGAAGGAGTAGATGGACATGGCACGACATAAGGAAGAAATCCTAAAGGCACGCGTTGAACCTTGGATCGATGAGGCCTTCACCATCATGGCAGAAATCGAAGGTAGGCTTACACACATGTAGGGGATGTACACATTGATGCAGAGAAGCACTCCTAACACAGAGGTCTTGGAACAATGTATGCAGTAGATCTAGCAAGCAACAGCTCAATGCATTGCTGACCTCCGCGCAGTTCGAGAAAAGTTGGAGGGACTCTGCACAAAGATCATCGCACTGACGGGGTGACTTGAGGATGAGTCACGATGTTTGTGTTAGGGCCCTGTTGGGCATGGAATGCCCCTGAGGCATGTTTTGGGGCACAAAACCCAAGTTTTTATTGAATCTTGTTGTAAATCTCAACGAATTGCAGGTGCGAGGCGCGAAAGTATGATAGAGTCACAAGGTTGTCCACCCTAATTTGTAATGTAATGTCAACTAGATAGACCTATCCATGGTCTGTGGACCATGGGATTATATAAATAGAGTGAGGCTCTAAGTGTAAAAATGGAGATAGATAATAGAAGAGAAGCATGAGAAGTTTATGTGATTGAGTCACAGTGTAAAGTGTGTCTTTGGGTCGTAGGGTAGGAGAAGGCTCTATAGCTATGTGCACAGAGGCCTAGTAGTCCACAGCTAAGTGTGCGGAGCCCTACAGCTAAGTGTGTAGGGCAAGTTGAGTTAATGCATGGTTGATATAATTTGCGAATATACTATTTATTTACTACGCACACTTGTATGAAGGTTCTATGTTGTTAAGTATAACTTAAAGCACTCAAGTAGGCAAAGATAATTATCTAATATTGGAATATAAGCAAGGTTTTGATGTAGAGCGTGTCATATAGCCCGTGGGTAGGGTTGTGTGAAGGTAGTATATCATGTCACGAGGAACGGGAAAGTGTGTGAAGCAACCTACACGTAGAGGCAAACTGTAGGCTAGAATAACTCATCAGACATCTCCAGGGTGAGGAAACCTAGTTCTAGCACCCTCCCATACTACTTCAGGTGAGACCTCAGTCTGCGCTCTGTGTTCTGTTGCCGAAAGGGCCAGTAGTACCAGGATTTGTTTGGCTAATTAACTTTGAATCTGGGTTAGGCCCCAACAAGGCAATAGTATCCTTTACAACTTATTGCCCAAAGTAATATAAACAATGTAAGGCTTAGACTCATACACAGCATGCTGATTTCACAAGTATGGTTGGCCTAATAAAATATCACAAACTTCAAGAGCATCAACATCACATGATACCTCATCCATGAAGGGCTTGATGTTGTATGGCATGCGAGACTGTTGGCTAATGTGGAGATCTCGCCCTTGGTGAAGCCACCCTATGGTGTATGAATATGGGTGTGGTCTGATTAATAGGATAAACTGCTTCATGATCTCTGTTGAAATGAGGTTATTTTGGCTCTCATTGTCAATAATGAACTACAATGGAGAATCCTTCACCCACATTTGTGAGTGGAAGAGTCCATCCCCCTCCTATAGATCCACGAGCTCGTCCTTCTAGATCTTAGTGGTGGCAATGGTGGCACTAGACTCCACATCGATAATCTGTTTCTATTTGTCATTCACCTTGTTAGTTTATGACTCAGAGTCGGAACATTCATCTAATTCGAAAGACTTCATCTTTGCCACCAGTGGCTAATTGGCTCAACCCTCACTTGTGTTGTGAGTGGGACCTTATGGAACTCACAACATTTCCCTATGTCCTTCTCAGTCTTCCTGGTGTTGTTATTTCCTTGTGACTTCAACGGGATGAATTAGGTCACCCCACCTTGGATTTGTCCTTCGTTCTCCAGTTTGGGGGCGTCTTTGCCTTGCTTCAAATTCGCAAATCCAAAGTATCGCTTCTATTATTTAAATTTTTGCTCAAGCTTGACAGTGTATCGATAGGCAGCACCGAGCAAGGAGATGTCTATGAACTCCATATCATCCTAGATGTACTTGTGGAGACAACTATGATACTTAAGTACCAAATTATGCTCAAAATCCTTAATACCTAGATTTTTTGTGGAGGGATTGAAAAACATTTGTGAACTCTGGCACATCTTCATCCTTTCCCTACTGCAACGTGGTCCACTTTATGTATTTATCTTCATAACTTCTGATATGGAAATATTTTTCCTTGATGGCGTCTTAGAAAGAATTCCAAGTGGGTGAAGCTAAAAATTGTGAGGATTCCCTCTTGTCCTTTTTTTCACAACAGGTTCCCCACCAATCCTTGACATGTGGGGTGGCTTTGAGGAGTGAAAAAGTAAACATTTCCCAATTGGAAAAGTCATGAAATGAAAAATATCCTTCCAACATATTTAACCATCTATTTACAACATCTGCATCTATCTGTCTTTCAAATATGGGAATGTAAAAGTTATCTTGTACCTTAAAAGGAGTGGCGCCTCCAGAGTGGTTGCTAGATTAAGATGTGTCCCCTATGGATAGCCGCCGAAGGATCTGGGAAATGTTATCCATCATCATTTTCCTTTGTCACTTGAGGGTTTCCTCAAGCAATATTTTGAAAGGATCTCCTACCCCCTCATCTTTATTTTCTTCTACCATGGGAGGCCATCATGGTTTACGAGGCTGGTCTTGAAAAGGTTCAACCAGTTTGCGCCCTAGCTCCTTATACACTGACCTCGTTGGGGACATGCAAATAAAATAGAGAAAGAGTAGACTGCTCTGATACCATTGATCTGGACTTATGCATAAATGAAACAAAATATAGATATACACATAAACATAGAAATGCAGTGGAAATAAAACTTAATTTCATTAATATCAAAGAATAAAAATATGCTTACATACATAAATGGAAATAAGGTAGCTCAGGCAATAGTAGCTTATCTCTGAGAAGAGATGTAATAGCTACATGCATATGAACCATGTTACAATGAGGCTTAAAGGCCTATTTATTATTGAGAAACAATGGAAAACCCTAAACATCCAAAAACCTAACCCTATGAGATGAAGCACCAAAGCTGTGGGCCTCGTTTGGGTAAATTGGTGCATCAAATTCCCAGGGTTGTATTTTTGGCATACTGTCTCTATTTGCTTATCATAATACCTCATTTCAAATATCTCAAAGAGAAGGCTGAAAAAAAAGATAAGTAGACTTGTTTAGGACTTTTCAAGTCTCTCAATTCCCCCTAAAAAAATCTTTTAGTTCCTCAAAATGGCTCCAAATGTTTAAGACCTAAAACTACCAAAAATAGTAAGTTATGCTACAATTAAGGAAACTAAAAAAAAACAATGGCGTGGGTCCAAGTGGAATAGGTGGGTGGCCACTAAAATCCACCTAGATCACCAATACTTTTCCTAGAATGGGTAGTTTACCAAGGGACAACCCTAATGCTAGTATCTTCGCCTGTATGAGTCATCCTCCTCATGTTGGTGCTATCGCTCAAGCTAGTCTATCCTTTCCTCCTAGCTACAATTTTGTTAGAAACCATGCTCTCGGTGGTTCCATTTATCTCTGGGGGCACTTACCCTTGGGGGGGGGGGGGGGGGACTCCTTTTACTAGTTATGCTGGCCCACATGCTTTATATTCTAGGATGAATCCTTACTAAGGTCAACAACTGCTACACCACAATCATTATATGGGAGACCTCAAGGTTGGTTGGGTAGTTCTTCTGCCTATGAACCATTTAGTCAACTTCATGATCCATTTCTATATTCTCTTCATTTATCGAATTTTTCTATGTTTACCAACAACCCCATTAGACATTATTCCTGGTGGCCACATATACCCGCAAAATTTCTTTTCGACATACCCAAATTTGAAGGAAAGCCTGGGTAGAATTCATCTATCCACATTACCACCTATCACCTATGGTCAAATTGGGCACTTGATTGTTACATCGAAAGCTCCAACAAGTGTGTGTGGCTCTACTAAATCACCTTCTTTTGAGCATTACAACAATGTTCTTACGATGACGTCCACACAACCTAAGAAAAACCAACAAACTACTGGTAAAAAGAACAAGAAAAATAAATAGAAAAATCAAACTTCTTAGGAATCTCAACCAAAGCTTTAGAATTAGGGAGGGAGCACTAGTGAGTGCCGTCGAAATATTAAATTCCTTTCTAAAATTTGTCAATATGAACATATTACTCATGAATTCCCTTAGATGGATGAATTTCATAGGCTCATTGCACCACCGCAATCAACCCAACAACTTGTTGTTTTAACTCATTCATTTCCTTCACAACTACTACAAAAAAAGGTTTCCCAACCTCTTCCACCTCTACAAGGGGGAAACGAGGGGCCATTTTTCAATCCTACCAACATTTCATTTGTATTTATGTGCAAAGAAGATATTAATGTGACCACACAAGCTAATTCATATGATGTTCCTGAGTCGAGGTCTTATTCTAAGGACTCACCTACTCCACCTACTTCCACTGGACCTCTCACATTAGATATGCCTGTGGACCCTCTTTATTCCCCCCCTCCCCAAGTGTTTCATTCGTAAGAAAACACACAATCCTTATTCCCATGATGCTTAGCACTATAGTATTATTGACGACCTTGCCCAAGCTCCTTGTGCCATGTCTGACCTTGAGGTTTTGCAAAGTTTTCCTCACCATTGCAAGGCCTTGTTATCTGCCATTAGTGGAGTTGATACATATGACTCAAACCTCATCACCTTCAATGTTGACAAGGCTGCCTTTCAAATTTCCCACCAAATTACCTTTTATATTACCATGCATATTTTCCATAAGAATATCCATCACACTTTAGTGGATGAAGGCTTTTCCACTTATGTCATGTTAGCACCATGATGGAAGGATCCTGGATCTCCATTACTCACAAAAATCCCATACTACGCTTCAAGCCATTGATGGACACAGCTTTGTACCTAAGGGGTTTCTCCCAAGTTTTTCATCAAGTTAGGAGGGAAAAATGTCTATGTCAATGTGGAAGTCGTTGATGCTCCTTTGGATTATAACCTGCTCTCTGGCAATAGTTGGTCATATTCCATGACCGCATTTGTCCCATCGATGTTCCATCTCCTTTCCTTTCCTTATGAAGGCAATATTGTCACTATTGACCAACTTGACTATTGTGTGCCATTAGCGCAAATCTCCACTACGGGGACTTCGATCCCACTTGTTGGAAATCACCCTAGTCAGTATGAGAGTGTTGGTGTGGGCTTGTTTACAACTTCATCTCTTATTTGGGTATTTCCTCAATTACGACTACCTAACATTCCTTCATCTTCGTATAAAGCTTTTATGCATATGATCTCTTTTGGCACCTATCGACCCCATAGACCTCGTGATCCTTGGGTGGTGCTTCCTAATCTTATGGAAGTTGATCAAGCTAGTGAGCATCCTCCACCACCTATTGCGGAAGAGATTGTCCCTTTGGAAATCATGTAAGTACCTCCTAATATTGGTTAGAAACTCCATCATAATATGGAATGTGACCAGGTTCCTTTGCTAACATGGGCCACCATTCTACCTATTCTACCTAACTCTCTCATTGACAAATGCCTTCATCCAGTCAACTTGGAGGTCATGGCTATTCCTATTAATAATCCTAGGGAGATTATGCCTCTTGATTCCCCTAATCTCCCCGAATTGGAAAAGGTAGAGGTTGGCAACCAAAATCTTGAATTGACTTAGAGGGCATCTCCTCAGCCCTCCTTGGAAGTGCCACGCATGGATTGAGTCAAGTCTTGGGCTTCTACTACCAAACTTGCCAATGCATTACCAATTGTTGACAAGCATCTTGTACCCCCTTTATATCTTGATCCTCCCTTATGTACTTAGGTTAATTTTGATAACACAACTATGTTAAAATGTCCCTTGCATGGTCAACCTCTCCAGATTGGACAATTTGACTTCCTTTGGCATAACCTTGCATTGGTGAGCCATATGGTTCCCTTACCCTCCATGAGTTCGCATATTGAAACCTTGGCCTGTGCCTGAATGTGAGCACACCTTAGCATGACCTACTAGACCATGTTTCACTTGTATCTATTGTACATAGGAGTGTAATGTTTCTAACCTTGTTTGGTTTGGTGTGTGACGCGAGTATTTTTCACGCTTCATTTATGCCAAAAATCCAAGAAAATATAAAAATCAAAAATCAAAAAAATATATGATCCTGGTTTTACCTCGTCCATGTTTATTTCTTTCATTATGTGATTTAACCATGGGTCTAGTCTTTCTAGATGGTTTTTATAGGACAGGGTGGCATTTTTATTGCAACATCCATTGGACCTTAGGTGTGTTTCTCTTGAACTGCATATACGGGTAGGTCATATATCACCATCATCATTGTATTATTGACCGTCAGTGTCATATTTATGCCTTAGGTCAGACCCCATCAAGTTTCAACTTTAGCCACTTTCCATTATGCATGTTGTCGCTTGGAGATAGAGCTTACCTGATCATGGATACCCTAGTATAACACCTCCTTGCCATTTTGGTGTCCATGAAGTCATTTTACTCATTTTCAGAATCCTTCCTTCTAACTCACCATGGCCTAGAATTTGAGCCTCATTTCATCTTCTTCTTTATATTTCTAGCCATACCATAGGAGGTTTCCACAATTTATCCCTCGCAATTTCCACTTTTTATCAACCTGTTTCTGCAACTTGCACCTTGGTTTCTCTCTTCCTCCATCATCATCTTTTTGGCTTATCATTCACTTTCACTTGGGGTTCTACCCTTTCTTGGAGGAATCACTATGATGAGTGGTCGTATTAACCATCCTGTTGTCTTCATTATGTCATGAGCAGTTCCATCATTACCAGAACCAATTTTTATCTTTTACACCACTCGTTCCTCCAAGAGGAGTTTCCTTTAAGATATTTTTAGACTCCTTAATTTAGAAAAGAATGTCGAGTGAACTTGTCTCCTGTATGCTCATAAACGTACTTGAAGGGTCATTTACCTAGTATAAGTTTAACCCTTTTCCAAACTGGGATATACTAGTTATGAAAAAGGAATACCTTGGTCTACTAAGGCTATGAGGTTCTCCCTAGTATACGTTTATCTCTTTTTCATGCTTGGGGGACAACTTTATGAAAAAGGAAATTATATAAATAAAAGGAGGGAACATTTATTTCCATTAGTCATGAAATGATAATATTGTTTGCATTAAGATTGAACACAACACCTGTCTGTTTCATTGTCTCACAGTTGGGTTTTAGCTTGCCTAGGACCTGTACCATACATATGAGTTTGTCTACTCTCTTGGATAGTTACTCTTCCAGTCATATGGAGCATATCTTAATGACTCTTGTGTAGTTGCATGATATCACATTGTTCTCATTAGTCATGTTGCTAAGTCACTCTTTTGTCATGCCACTATGTGTTAAAGGGAAGTCTTAGCCTGTGTTAGCCATCTACATTAGCCTATTGACATTTTTGAGTTAGTCATCCCTGTGTCAATTATACTTCATCACTTCATGACTTCATATATACATCAAATCATCTTGGTCTATTCCATGTCTCTTTATGGGGCATACATCAAGGTCCTCGTTCGATGGATCTTTTCTTATAGACTCTAGCTCATTATCGAGGAGCTTGATCTAGGAACCACTAATACCTTGTAGCTTGCATACCTCAGTGGCAAGCTTCCTCATGATTGACAACGAGTTTACATCATTGGCTCCTGATTGGTCGAGTTCACTAGTGTTTGAAATCAACTCATTTATTCACACTTGGTGGACTGTACTAGGTACCTTGGGATCCATTTTCCTCATTGGTGGATTTCGTGGGCTTGTTACTAGTTTACCTCATTGGTTGTTAATCAAGCGGTTTTTATCATGCTCAACTTCAGTTCATATATTCTTATGTTGTAGGTTCATGCCATCATTGTTTTGTCGAAGACCCTGGGTTAGGAAGATCTGACTCTTATCCTTCCTGGGTTGCGTTGGAGTTATGTATCATTCTTGTACTTTGAGGACTACCTTGAGATGATTCTTTGTCTGTCATGTGTCCATATTCCTACTGATGTATATTGTGACATAGATCCACATTTTATTTGTTGGTGGCTATGCTCTATCTGTTGAGTCACATGGATCCACTATGTATGTCTTCATGGCCATGTTCTAGCATTTCATGTCATGGATCCGTAGTGTATTTTACAGAAGCCATGTTCAGTATCTCTTTATGACTGAGCATGGGTATGCCCGCCTCAGGGACATTATCCATAGATTTGATACTTTAGCACTTGAGTTCCTCTAATCCAGCTTCGTAATCTTGGCTCCTTCCTCCCACTTTGAGCTTTGAGTATTATTGTAATGCATTTTAGCCATCAGTTTATCTTCTAATCTAAGTCATTAGCGAGCATATGTTATAACCCTATTTTCCACTCCATTATAGTGAGGGAAACCCAATATCAACTTACCTCAATTGTTTGGCTAATATTCATCCCCTTTTCACATTTTGTTTTACTTATGTGAGATTTATGCCTTGATAAAAGGGTGGAATTGTATGATTGAGTTATTTCTCATAATTAATTTTCCAAAATACTATAATTATGAGATAATAATTATTTCATAATTGAGATAATTGAGAAAAATATCATAGTTATGATCAAGGTTTCTAGAGTTTTCCATTGCTAGGGAGATCAACTTGACCCACTTGTGTATGATTTGGCTAGCTATCCATTATTGTAGAAGTTTCCTAACTTCTCAATCTCCTAGGTGTCTAGGTACATTATCCCAAAGGATAGAATGAGCCTAGATAATCTCACCAAGAGGAAAGGGGTTAGATCAAGTATCCATACTATAGCATGATAGCTCTGCTATATTAGTAGAGTAGAGCATACTACAAGATTCATGAGAGGATATCCTTTGCTAGAAGGTATAAATTTGTTGTACTTCCATTTTTTGTTAGTATATACATGTTCCTTTTCTATATCCATGTTTTAATTATGTTTTATGCTTGCATATGTTGGTTTTAAGCTGACAAACCCTTTGTGGAAAGGCCATTGTTCTCTTGTTTGGTGGTGTTGTGTGTAGGGTCTTATTTTATTGCAGGTACAACAATATCTTCTTGTGTAAGTTTTATTCCTCTGCATCAGAATCAAGAGACTTCATCGATCTGCGAGGGTACCAGGTTTCAGATTATGATCTCCATCTTATCATGTGAAAGTTTTGAATGTATTTGTTTGTATAGAAAAGGGTTGGGGTTTGAATCTTTGATCTTTTTCATGGTCACACACAAATATGGGTAGATAATTCTCTGATGTACAGGGTTAAAAGTAATCAGCTTGCTCTGGTGAAAGTTCCTCGTAACAACCATTATGAATTTATTATTCACAGGTGAATCTAGAATTAATATCAATCCATTCAGGGGGGGATAAAAGCTTAATCTACTAGAGCTGGGTGACTTCAAAGCTGGGATAAGTATCATATGGTAAACCTTGGAAATTTATTTCTTTTTCCCTAATGCTTTAGCCAGTCCTGCAAACATAGAAAGGAAGATTGAAACTATCACTAGGCAACGAGAGAAATCCCCTGCCTTGCCCTATGTTAGAAGTATTCGATCCTTTGCATAATTCTATTTATTTCTAGTATATCCTATTTGAGCAAATACAATTGTATTTTCCCACATGACAGAGCTTGGGTCAAAATTTGATCTAACAAATATGAATAAGCTATAGATTTTTGTGGATCAATGTTGTTTAGATTGGGTTGGAACCATATTCATCCATATATGAAACCATTATATTTAAGGGAATGCTTGTGAATGTTCAAAGTAAAGGTTTGCGAGCCTATGCAAGAGAGTCTAGGTGGTTGGGCTTATATATATAAATAAATAGAGCTTCTTTACTCGTTATTCCTTTCCATTAGCTTTCTGAAGGCATGACATCATGGTGTCTCACTATGGATGTGAATTATGTATGACCCTAAGCACATCGAAAAGTTAACGTATGCAGCATCACTAGCTTCCTGGGAATTCTTTTGATTGACATACACAGTAGCTCGAAGGAAAAAAGAGTGGAAAATGGAGCTCCTACATTCATGATTTTCATTTACCACAATAGGATACTTTCTTTGAGAACAATCATGCTTGTCCACCAATCTAAGTGTTCCTTGAACCAAGGAATTATTTGTTTGATGCCAAGAATGCATTTCTGTAAAAAAACATAATTATAATACTTGGAAAGGATGTCCAAACCCTTTTGTGGAAATTGAATGCAACCTATAGTTAGATCCACTCCACTGCAAAGGATCCCTTTAGTGATATCATTTATCTTTCAGTTCATCAGATTCTTCACACCCTTCTTGGTAATCAATGAAATTTTATTGATGTTCCCATACATGTGATGTTTTGGTAAAGCTCGGGTGGTTGAACTTTGAAGATAAACACACTTTTAATATTTATGATCAACAAAGAAAACTAGTGTTGGAATTTTTGAGGTTTTCACGGGCCTCGTTGTCTGAGTGGTTTCTTGCAAGCATTGATATAGAGGGGGCAATGGGGGTGAGGTTGGAGTAACCATCATGATTATCATTCCAGTTTTTGCAACGTGAGGAGGAGGGGACAATGGATCCGAAGAGCAACGATGGTGGTAATGGTGTGGTTGTGGAAAATATTCAAACCTAAGATGCTTATGTTCTAACGACAAGAGCAATGTGGCAACATGCTCAAATACGAGGAGGATGAAATAGAATCTCTTATTTGCAGGACTAAAAAGTTTTTGAACATTAGAATCCTATAGAGAAAAATGCCTTTCAGTGTAATTATTTGTGTTGGTGGAAAATGGTGGGATATATATAACTCGTATTCTTCGCCATGTGAGCTTGGTTTTTTCAGAAAGCCCTCTTTTCTAGACTTATGTATGAATTTTTGGAAATGAAATTTGTAAATGAAATTTTGGAAATGAGCTTATCCCAATCATGATGGAATTCATGGAATAGGTTGAAATTCTATTATATATAGCATAGTATAGGCTTATGCTGGAATCTAGAGTTTGGTGGAGGTACACTTCAATAATTCTAATGTTTGATCAATCATTTTCTAAATTTCTCTTTATTATTTTAAAGTAGGGCGGAGGACAACTATCTAGGTCAACGTGAAATTGTGAGATGTTGGGTGTTTGATGAATTTAGAGGTGTCATAAAAAAATCTATTTTTGAACAATAATTCTATAATTTCTAGTTGCACTAGTTAGCTTCATAAGGAAGAGGAACCCCTAAACTAAGGGCATGCAGAGATTTTAGAAATTGTTGTTTAACAAAGAAGGTAAATTGCAAATAATAAGGAGGAAAGCAATATGTTATGCCATATGATGAGAGGCTTGGCATGAAACTTTCAATCTAGGCTACCAGAACAAAGGGTACCAAATGGTTCAATACTTGGTTAAGCTAAAGAATAGGGATTTTTTCAACAAGACTCAACAGAAGTGGTGATGGAACTATTGGAAAAATAGAAACTTCCTTTGTAGGAAGAACAAAATGGTGCTCTTAATGTAAAAGCAACTGCCTAATTATAGGTTTATCTTATGTTCTGAAACAAGGTCCCATAATAATTAAATAACACTTATAGTAATAGAAACACTAATCATTTCACTCAGGAAAACAAAATAAAAAAATATATATAAGTTTTCGAAAATTTCTAATAATTGTTGTGTATGTTTTTATCCCTGGTCAGCATGAGAGTGTTGGTGCAGGATTGCTTAAAATATCATCTCTTATTGGGGTATTTCCTCAATTACCACCACCCAACATTCCTTTGTATTCATCTAAATCTCCTATGCATATGATCTCTTCTGGCACCTATGGACCCCATAGACATCCTGATCCTTGGGTGGTGTCTCCTGATCTTATGGAAGTTGATCAAGCTAGTGAGCATCCTCCGCCACATGTAATGGAAGATATTTCCTCTTTGGTAGTCCTGTCAGTACCTCCTAAAGATGGTCAGAAGCTCCATCATAACATGGAATATGACCACGTTCATTTTCCCACATGGGCCACCACTCCACCTATTCCAACTGACTCCCTCGTTGACAAACCCCTTTGTCTAGTCAACTTGGAGGTCATGGATCTTCCTATTGATAATCCTAGGGAGATTATGCATCTTGAGGCCCCTAGTATCCCCGAATTGGAAAAGGTAAAGGTTGGCAACAAAAATCTTGAATCATCCCAGGGGGCATCTTCTTTTCCCTCCTTAGAAGTGCCACCGATGGACCAAGTCAAGTCTTGGCCTTCTACTACCAAACTTGCTAACGAATTACCACTTGTTGATGAGCATCTTGTACCCCCTTTATGTCTTGATCATCCCTTATGTCCTTAGGTTAATTTTGATAGCATGACTATGTTAGAATGTACCTAGCATGGTCAACCTTTTTGGATTAGACAGTTTGAATTCCTTTGGCATGGCCTCACATTGGTGAGTCATATGGTTCCCTTACCCTCCATGAGTTCGCATATTGAAACCCTTGGTTTGTGCCCAACTATGGGCACACCTTAACATAACCTACCAAACTATGTTTCACTTGTATATATTGTACATAGGAATGTGATGTTTCTACCCTTTTTTGGTTTGATGTGTGACACAAGTATTTTCATGCCTTATTTATGCCAAAAGTCCAAAAAAGTATAAAATTTAAAAACCCAAAAAATATATAATCCTGTTTTTACCTCATCCATGTTTATTTCTTTCATTATGTGATTTAACTATGTGTCTAGTCTTTTTATATAGTTTTAGAGGAAAAGATGGCTTTTCTATTGCGACATCCATTGGACCTTAGGTGTGTTTCTATTGAAATGGCATATAAGGGTAGGTCATTTATCACCATCATCACTGCATTATTGAAGTTGGTGTCATATTTATGCCTTAGGTCTTACCCTGTCAAGGTTTGACTTTAGCCACTTTCCATTACACATGTTGTCACTTGGAGGTAGAGCTTAGATGATCATGGATTCCCTAGTATAGCACCTCGTTTCCATTTTGGTGTCCATGTAGGCATTTTACTCATTTTTAGAATCCTTCCTTCTAACCCACCATGACTTAGAATTTGTGCCTCACGTCCTCTTCTTCATCATATTTATGGCCATGCCCCAGGAGGATTTCACACTTTATCCCTTGGGATTGCCACTTTTTATCGACCTATTTTTGCAGTTTTCACCTTGGTTTCATCATCATCTTTTTGGCTTATCATACTCTTTCACTTGGTGTTATATCCTTTCTTAGAGGAATCACTACAATAAGTGGTCCTATTATCCAACCCCTTGTCTTCATTATGTCATGAAAAGTTACATCATTACTAGAACTAGTTGTTATCCTCTATACCACTCATTCCTCCAAGAGGAGCTTCCTTTAATCTCTTTTGAGACTCCTTAATTTAGAAAATATTTTTGAGTGAAATTGTCTCCTTCATGCTCGTAAATTTACTTGAACGGTTGTCTACATAATATAATTTTAACCCTTTTACGGACTAGGATATACTAGTTACGAAAAAGGAATACTCTTGTTTATTGTGGCTAGGAGGTTCTCCCTTGTATACTTTTATCTCTTCTTTTGGCTTAGGGGACAGCTTTACGAAAAAAGAACTTGTAAAAAGAGAAGGAATGGAACATTTATTTCCATTAGTCATCAAATAGTAGCATCATTTGCATTACCCTTGAATAAAACACATGTTTGTTTCATTATCTCACAATTGGTTTTGAGCTTGCCTAGGAGTCGTACCATACACAAGAGTCCATCTACTCCACAGACTAGTTACTCTTCCAGTCATATGGAGCATGCCTCGATGCCTCCTACATCATTGCATGATATCACATGGTGCTCATTAGTCATGTTGCCAATTCACTCTTGTGTCGTATCATTATCTATTCAAGGGAGTCTCAGATTATGTCATCCATCTATAGTAGCTTGTTTACCTTTTTGAGTCACCATCCCTATGTCAATTGTACTTCATCACTTCATGAATTCATTTATACATCACATCATCTTGGTATTTTCCATGTCGATTGGTGGGGGATAGATCAAGGCCCTGCTTTGACGGATCTTATCTTGTCGACTCTAGCTCATTATCCAGGAGATTGGTCTAGGAACTAATAGTACCTTGTAGATTGCATAACTCAGTGGAAAGATTCCTTGTGATAAAAAATGAGTTTACATCATTGAATCATGATTGGTTGAGTTCACTGGTGTTCGACATCAAATCATGTATTCATACTTGGTGGACTATACTAAGTACCTTGGGATCCATTTTCCTCATTGGTGGATTCCCTAAGGCTTATTACTGGTTTACCTCATTGGATGATAATCAGGTATTTTCTAGCATGTTCAACTTCAGCACATATATTTGCATGTTGTAGGTTTGTACCATCAGGGTTATGTCGAAGACCCTGGGTTAAGAACATATCACTCTTATCCTTCCTGAGCTGCATTGGAGTTATGTATCATTCATTTACTTTGAGGACTATCTTGAGACGCTTCTTTCTCTGTCATGTGTCCATAGTCCTACTGATTTATATTGTGACATAGATCCACGTTGTATTTGCTGGTGACTATGTTGTATCTGTTGAGTCACATGAATCCACTGTGTATGTCTTCATGGCTATGTTATAGAATTTCATTTCATGGATCCGCAATGTATTCTATGGCGGCCATGTTTAGTGTCTCTTTATGACCGAGCATGGGTATGCCCACCTCAAGGATGCTATTAGTAAAGTTGAGACTTCATCACTTGGGTTCCTTTGATCCAACTTCGTAATCTTGGCTCCTTCCTCCCATTTTGAGCTTTGAGTATTATTGTAATGCATTTCAACCATTAGTTTCTCTTCTAACCTCATGCATTATCATGCATATGTTATAAACCTATTTTCCACTCCATAATAGTGAGAGAAACCTAATATCAACTTTCCTCAATTGTTTGGCTAAAATTCATCCCATTTTCACCTTTTATTTTACTTATGTGAGATTTATGCCATGATAAAAGGGTGTAATTACATGATTGAGTTATTTCTCATAATTAATTTTCCAAAATATTATAATCATGAGATAATAATTAGTTCATAATTGAGATAATTAAGAAAAAACTCATAATTATGATAAAGGTTTCTAGAGTTTTTCATTCCCAGGGAGATCAACTTGATCCACTTGTGTATGAGTTGGCTAGTGGTCCATTATTGTAGAAGCTTCCTAACTTCTAAATCCCCTAGGTGTCTAGATACATTCTCCTAAATGATAGAATGAGCCTATATAATATCACTAAGAGGAAAGGGGGTTAGATTAAGTATCCACACTATAATGCGAGAGCTCTGCTATATTTGGAGAGGAGACAATACTACAAGCTCGATGAGAGGATCTCCTTTGCTGGAAGGTATACATATGTTGTACTTTAATTTTGGATTAATAGATACATTTTTATTTTCTATATCCATAGTTTAAATATGTTTTAATCTTGCATATGTTGGTTTTAGGTTGACAACCCCTCTATGGAAAGGCCATTGTTCTCTTGTTTGGTGGTGTTGTGTGCAGGGTCTTATTGTATTGCAGGTACAATGATATCTTCGGGTGTAAGTTTTCTTCCTCTGCATCGGACTCAAGAGACTTCATCGATCTGCGAGGATACCAGGTTTCAACTTATGATCTCCATCTTATCATGTGCAAGTGTTGAATGTATTTGTTTGTATAACAAAGGATTGGGGTTTGAATCTTTTATCTTTTTCATGATCACACACAAATCTGGGTAAATCATTTTCTGATCTACTAGGTTAAAAGTAATCATCTTTCTTTGTGAAATTTCCTCTTAATAACCATTATGACTATATTATTCACATGTGAAGCTAGAATTAATATCAATCCATTCAAGCGGGGATCAAAGCTTAATCTGCTAGTTGGGTGACTTTAAAGCTGTGATAAGTATCATATGGTCAACCTTGGAAATCTCTATCTTTATCCCTGGCGATTTAGCTAGTCCTGCCAACATAGAAAGGAAGATTAACACTACTACCACACAA
>APFE030230442.1:54111-67101 GCA_000404065.3 Pinus taeda
TCAAAATCAAAAGCAGCAGCAACAGATAAAGTAATCTAATAGAAGTTACCTTGGTAACAGGAGAAAAAATATCACCAAAATCAATTCCCGGCACCTGGGAATAACCTTTTGCTACCAACCGAGAATTGTATTTCTCCACCTTCACTTCTGCATTTGTCTTCTTCTTGAACACCCATTTGCTGCCAATGGATTTCCTTCCAGCCGGCAACTCCACCAGATCCCAAGCCTCATTTTTGTGCAAAGATGTCATTCATCAACCATGGCCTCTTTCCAGAGTTTTCCATCCTCTGAATCCACTGCTTCCTTCACAGTTCTGGGATCATCATCAGTAACAGACAAAGCAAAATTTGAACAGAAAGCAGATGGACTATACCTTTCTGGCTGCCCTCTTTCTCGAACTAATCTTCTCACAGCCGGAGTTTGTGGCTCTTCATCTTCTGATTCCTCCTCTGCTACAGAGTCTGATTCTTCCTCCTTTAGTTCAAACTCTATCTTCACAGGTTCCTTTGGTTGGACTTCATGTTAAATAACATCTTTCACCTCTCTGAACACCACATCTCGACTGTACACAACCTTCCTTGTTACTGGGTTCCAAATCTTATAACCCTTTAAACCATCCTTATACCCAATAAAGATGCACTTTTCAGATTTACTATCCAACTTTGGTTTTTTCTCCTTTGGAACATGTACATATGCATCACATCCAAATACCCTCAGATGTGAAAGAGAGGGTTTCTTACCAGTCCATACTTCTTGTGGAGTCTTATCATCCAACGCTGATGAATGTGACCTGTTGACCAGGTAACATGCAGTATCCACCGCCTCTGCCTAGAATTTTTCTCCTAACTCGGCACCACTAAGCATGCTTCTTTCCCTTTCCATCAACGTCTTGTTCATTCTTTCTGCGACTCCATTTTGCTGAGGTGTATATGGAGTAGTCTTCTGCCGTGCTATACCACACTTCTTACAGAATCCTTCAAATTCCTTGCTGCAGAATTCTCCACCATTATCTGTCCTCAGTACCTTTATCTTCTTCTCTGTCTGATTTTCCACCAGAGCCTTAAATTCTTTAAACCTGTCAAAGACTTCAGATTTCTTCTTAAGGAATATATCCATGTATTCCTTGAGAAGTCATCTATAAATGATACATAGTACACAAACTTACCCAGTGATGGAACCTTCACAGGTCCAAACACATCATTGTGAACAAGTTATAATATTTGTTTCGCCCTCTTACTACCACAGGGGAAACTCACCCGATTCTGCTTCCCATATACACAATTTTCACAGAAATCAAAATCCAGAGAGCTATTACTCATACCTTCTACCATACCTTTACCATGAAGTATCTGAAGGCCCTTTTCTCCAATATGTCCACGCCTTTGATGCCACAGGATGGTCTTCTCTCCAGAGACCACTAGATTTTCTGCTCCACTTTCAGGAACCACAGAACTATATCACCCATCAATAACAATGCTATCTTGCAGCTTGTACAGAGTTCCAATCCGAACTCCCCGCATCAATACCAGTGCTCCCTGAACCATCTTGTAATTATCCTTCTCGAACACTATTTTTACACCTGCATCATCCAACTTGCCAACAGAAATCAGATTTCTGGCTAATGCAGGAATATGTAGAACACCTGGAAGCATTCTAATCCTTCCACCTTGAAACTTCAACTTTACTTTTCTACGACCAATGATTCTTGCTTTCCTGTCATCCCCCAAGAAGAGATCACCACCATCATATTTCTCATACTCGCAGAACCACTCTCTATGGGGAGTGAAGTGAAAGGATGCACTTGAGTCAATCAATCATGCCTCATGATCTACATGTGTACTTGAAAAAGCCAAGTACACATCCCCACCTTCATCTCAGGTGGTTTCGCCTCTGCAGAAGGAGCCTCGTCAGATCCCTTTCCTTTGTCAAGAGCTTTAGATTTACAATCCCTTTTGTAGTGCCCTTCCTTTCCACATTTCCACCACACCACCTTTACAAGTTTTCCTGGAGATTTAGATCTCCCTCTAGATTTTTACCTCCCACTCGATGACTTATTTTCGTTTCTGTTCTAGGACCGTCCTCGTACAAACAAGGCATCGCCATTCTAGCTCTCCATATTTTTCTGTCTCATCTCCTCCGTCAGCAAGGATGAGATGATTTCTTCAAAATGCAAGGCATTTACATTGCTACCTATTGCAATAACCAGACTATCCCACGAATCTGGTAGAGAACACAACAAATTGATGCACTTATCTTCATCTAAAATTTTAATATCAACAGATGCTAACTAACTTACCATAGTATTAAATGCATTCAGATGCTTTGTCACTGAGTTTGCATATTTCATCCTCAGGTTATACAGCTTTTTCCGCAGGAACAATTTATTCACCAGAGACTTCGATTGGTACAAAGTCCCTAACTTTTCCCACAAATCCTTTGCCATAGCTTCCCCTTATACATTCAGCATAACTGAATCTAAGACACACAATCGTATTATGCTCTTTGGAAGATAGTACCTGGATCTACCGCGATCCACTGATCTTTATCCACCAACAGATCCTCCATCTTGAGTTTCCACAACTCAGAACTTTGACCATTAAATTTCTCGATCTCTATCTTTCCACCACTCGCCATCTTCTTTCACCACCAGAATCGATCTCGCAGATCTCCCACTGAACAGGGTCTACCATAGGCCCGAGAAAAACCCCTTAGCAACAAAGGCGTCCCCTTGAAGCCAAAAATAGCTTTGATACCAAATGTAGGTTTTAACCCCGTACATAAATTACCTACATACGAATTCTAAAACACAGAAAATAAACAATGCGAGATCATAACACATAAAACACATGTACACAGAGATTTTCCCCTAGATCCCAAAACTGGGACTACCAGCTTGATTTTTCATTATGTTCATTTCAATGTTACAATACATATTTATACATGCCGAAGCATCCAATACCATGGACTCAAAACCATTGCGTCTAAAAAACATGTACAAAAATCATACACAAAACCTTAGGTGGATCTGCCCAACCTAACATAGGGTCTAAAACCAAAATTTTCCAGGGCACTGCCCCAGACCCCATAAAGTAGTGTTACGGGTGCCCTTCAAACCCCTTGTTAACTATGTTGAAAGAATATAACAACCCAACAAACATCAGTTTGTAAACGAGCGATTCAACACATAGAAAATTTATGTCAAAGTTCTAAGTAACATAAATTAAATGCATCAAGAGTTTGCAATATTTAGTATAATCGTAATCTTACCCTACATGGACATCTCTATGTAACTTGAGTACCAAATAAAATACAAATTTATATAATCTGGAAGCATAGATTTGGCATCTTTAGATCTATACACATCCGCTTTTTGCCAAAGGTGCTTTAAAAAATATGGTATATTCGGTGAATTGGGCAAAGAGTGGTATCTATTAGTGGTCTCTACTCTACTGAAATCATCAACAAAGTATGTCGAGCCTCATCCTATGAAGTTCATGTCATGTAGGTGAGGAAGGCAACAAAAATAATGCAATTCCAGTGAGCTACTTAAAACTCCCCCAACCTCACTAGTGAACCTATGCCTATGAAAATATTTATCATTGTAAATCATATACAGCCAAATGTATCAAAGCATATCTAATTTAGTTATAGATATATCTAAAATTGAGTTGGACATGTGTTCCTAATTTTCTACCCATAAACATAGAAATTGCTTCATTATCTCACATGTTAGATTTATCCAACCTACATTATGTAGATATTAGTATGGACAACCATGCAAAAAATCACTTGATGTTTGTAGTTTTAATGTCCAGAAGATCCAGCGAAGAGAAAAACCCAATGAGTTCCAATATTTTCATCTTCACCATCTGTGGATAGCAAAATCTTGCTATCAAAATGGAATCCAGATGCATCAAAAACCCCATGGAATCCCACAAAGAAAAATAAGAGAAAAATAAACAAAAAGAACATGACAAAACCCATCTCAACTTCCCTTCCCTTCAAAGGATTCAAACTTTATTTTGCATTTTGAAGAGAACCCAAGCATTAAACTTATAGAAGTTTCCTCCCTAGTATGTTAAAATTCGTTCATATAATTGATAATAAGGAAAACAATCAAGAAAATTTGAGCCATTGGAGGTGCTAATGTATAACCAATTGTTTGAAGAATAGCTAATGTATGAAGAAAAGTTAATGTATAATTAATTGTTTGAAGGATTAAGAAAAAAATGAGGGAAATTCAGCTAATGGTATTTCTATTTTTGAAGTCAATATGAATCTCTATTCACCATGTTGGTTAACCAATTCCCATGGGAAGGCATGGTTAGATGATTTGGGATATTCCTACCATATAACTCTTCATATTGAATGGTCGATGGTATATGAAGAAGTCAAAATCAAAACAGTTATAAATCCTTCACTATGCTCTCCAACTAGACTCCAAAATACTTATACATGGGTAACTAGGTTTAGGTCAAGTGTGATAAAATGCCTCCATCATAAACTCAAGTTAGATTCTATAATTTAAAATTATATTTTATAGTTTTAACAATCTCTTCCTCCATCAGACAAAAATGAGAGAGGAGAACGTATTCCATAAATGCATTTACATTTTACAAGGAAAATAATATACATTTCATAAGGAAATGAATTACAAGGAAAACAATAATAAACAAATATCCGGCACCCAATAATAAGGTGAGCAAGTTTCTCTAGAAGAATGAGATCTTAGATAAATTTACTAACTAAATTCCTACCAACAAAATTACAACTAAATGTTCAATGAAAAAAATAAAATATTTCACATATGATATAATATCAGAGATGTTGTGATTTGAATGGTCTTATCAACGAGATGACTTAATGTGAAGGTTGGTGCAAAAATGAAATTAATCTTGTTAGAATTATTATTGATAATGGGATTAACATCAAGCAAAACCAAAATTGTTTCATTGATACTAAGAAACCTATTATCTATATTTTTTTAGAAGTTGTTTTTGCATTTAAGGATTTCTTTAGAATTTTATATCAAGAAAAGGATATAATGATCTAGGCCCATAAGGTTTGGAATCATGTTTCAATATACATTTTAAACATTTATATATGAGTTTTAAATGTTATACATTTTAAACATTTATATATGGGTTTTAGAGGATAAAATGATAAAAGATTATAATGGTAAAGAATATGTGTTAGGGAATTTAAAGAGAAAGCAAGATTTATGTATGATGTGTAACCTAGTTATGAATCATAGATGACAAATTAATCGGAATCGATCTTGCCGTAGCTCTATTTTAAGCATCTTCTTTGAGCCTTCAATTTGCTCAAGAAACCCAGCAACAATTTAAATGGTTCCAACAATATAAACATGGCAGCTGATGTTTCTCTGCCTTTGAAAGCAAGCCCACAGGAAGCTTGGCGACATTGGTTGATCAATAAAATTTCCTGCCATGAGAAGAGTGAAGTTCTGAGGCAGGTTGAAGGATTCCATGGAGAATAAAAATCAAGATCAAATGGGTGGGAGAGGTTTATTGTGATGAGGGGATGATTATTATTATGTTTTGAACCTCTTTCCATGATTATTATTACGATTGTTGGGAGGTTGGTAAAGAAGTGCATGAAGGCGTTGCAAATATCAATGGATGGCTCCTTCTTATTGAGAGAAATGACAGATTATATCATTGTCTTGTGAACATAGATAGAAGTACTGCAATCTTTAGTGAATAATTCTCATGAGCATACCCAACACATGGTCTGAATTTTTGTTTTATACTTAAAAAATCTAGTTTTCTTCTATGCCCCTAGGAGCTACTAAAGGATATGTATGTCTGTCAATAGTTGTGGAACCCCCATTTCTCTATAGTTTCCTATCCCTATGTTATTTCCTTACGACATTTCCTTTGCAACATGAGGTGCAATTTCTAGATTTATATCAAATTTAGAGAGATAAAGTAATAAAAAAAAATCTTTGAATTTAGGCTTCTGTGATCCATAATTTGTATGAAAAGAAATTTTTCAGTGATAATCACATACGAGAAAATCTCGTCAACACATTTCGAACCAACTAGTGTGGTTCATAGTCAGGCGAAGATGAGAAACCAAATCTTGGCATCAAGTTAAATAGATGAAGAGATATGTTTACTAGCTATTAGAATATAACAACTAGTTTGACTCAAGAATGATTATTAATCATACAAATATTTTAATAATATAAAATCAATTGATAAAAAATTCGAAATAAGGAATAAATTAAATTAATTATTATTTAATATATTGTTTAATTAAAAGAAGGCCCTAAATATGATATGGTCAAATTAATTATTCAAAATATAAATAAATAAAATATAGAAAATCTAAAATTAAAAGTTAAATAAAATAAAAATTAATAAATAATGAAATTAATTTTACTATTGCAAATAATATTATCAATAAAATAAATAATATATAAAATTAATTATATTATTACTATTAATGTTATTAAATCAAAGAGAATGTCTTCTAAAAACTAACTATAATTAAAAAAATACAGTCAAACATTATATTTATATATATATATATACTAAACGACAAAAACCTAGGAAGACAAGGCATGGATCCAACACATGCTAATACTCCAACCATCATGTCTATTCATATTTATAGCCCTCCTTTCAATTTCCAAGGCCTCCCTAAACTTACGGTGATGAAAATGGTTAATCCTTGCAATGACCCTAGCCTCTTCAATGCAAATGTGATGATTTGTGTTTTTCGCATGTTTTGTGAAAGAAAAGGAGGGAGACCTTCCATGTTTGATGTTGGTTGCATTCTCATAAATCCTTTGATTCATTGATTGACCAATTTCACCAATGTATGGAGTCCCACATGAGGAAGGAATGATGTAAACATCTTTCTCATCTCTAGGGTTCACAGGGTCCTTTGTTGATCTTAGGGAGCTTCAAATAGTGTTAAGGGGCCTAAATGTCGAAGGAACATTATACTCTTTTAGGATCCTTGCAATCTTATCAATGGTCCCTTGAATAAACAGAGGATGCACTCGAGAAAATTGTATTCTTACAATATAACACTTAAAATAATTGAGTTACTTTATAAAAATGGAATATGTGTAATTCATTCAATTCTTAATTGAAAATTGATAAGTGGCATTCAAAAAATATTATTAATAATCAAAATATTCAATATGGATCATAAATAAAATATTTAAAAATACATTAATAATATTAAAACATTTTAATATGGACAATGTGCTTCATAAATAAAATATTCAATGTCAAATATATATATATATTATAATATATAATATATATATATAAATATATATTATAGAGAGAGAGAGAGAGAGAGAGAGAGAGAGAGAGAGAGAGAGAGAGAGATGAAAATGATAAAAGATTGTATTAATAAAAATGGGATCTGGCGTCTTAGAATTGTGATTGCCAAAAAACCATGAAGGTTTCGGAAATTAGAGCACCCAGGAACAACCCAAAACCTCGCATGAAGATGTCACTATACATGGTGATTGAATTCGTCCCAACTAAAATATTTCCAAAAAACCCCTGAAATCCAAATGAATTTACAACACATTTCAATCTAATATTTTCTCCTTGGTTGGGATTTCACCTTTCTTGAAAATTTACCTTATGACTTTTTTTTTCTTTGATCAAGTCTTAAATTTTTGTTGATTTTGCTGCGATGGCCATTCTTGGAGAAGTTTTATTCTCACATTCTAAGTGGTGTTCCGAGGGAAGGTGGATTACCTTCACCTGATCTAACCGTGAAAGCGTCTTCCTATCGTTCCCTAGTGAAAGACACAATTCTGGATGGAGCTGCATCTCTTTTTCCTTTGTCCAAATTTGGGATTTACTTAGCGGGAGTCATTTTCTTTGGAAGGAACTCTGAATAAACAATTTAACTCAATGCATTCATAGCTGAGGTCAGAGAAACCCCTTTATTTTTTTCCTTTGCATGGTTTGCAGATGAAACCGAAGTCACCTAAGATGAGTCATTCATAGAATTTGAATTTTTTACTCCCTTTTGCATGCAATATTCAGTACCAACGGCTGAAGGGGGACCTCCATTGAGATTGAGTAATGTTTAAAGGTTTCCCAACCCACCATTTAGGCTTTTTGAAATTCTAAAACACACAAGACTGGAAACCAAATCAAATGTATATTAATCAATCTCAAAGAATTATGTACATGTTGTACATATAAATACATATAGGAAAAATTTGAATTAGTTCTTGAGTATTCTTGGACTTCAATAACTACCAAAACTGACCGTATCATTAACCCTGAGGATTAGTTGTTCAACATTCCCCCCTTAATCTGAAGGGATGTACCAAAGTCCAAGAAGGAGAGGTCAAAATGAAAAAATGCATCTCATCCAAGAGTTGAATGTCTCTCAAAAATGGTTTTTAAGGATTGCCACAAACAAAGACGGAAGAACTCAAAGTCTCAACCAACACCAAATTTGGAACTTTCATAGCAGTTCTCAAAACAACAAAATATTGTGGTTTTAAGGTGACCTATCACAACAATTCCTCGAACAATTCCAAACATGGAAGTGCTCAATCAAATCAATCTACTCAACTCTGACTCAAGCTCGATTGACATTTGGAACTCGATCTTGTAGCAGACCATCAACTATTCCCCCCTTGTCAGATACAGGTTGAGAAGTATTTTTCATTACTGCAATACTAGTCATCACTCTCGAACATATTCTTCGATACGACCTGTAAATCTTCTTGGTTGTTTTCATCCAATCCCAAGAAGAAATCCATCTGAAATTTACCTGCTCTCTTACAGTAGTATTGTTTCTAGAACATCCATTTTTATGATGATTTCACTTTCCACAATGCTCACGGGTGTAGATCAAAACACCGATCTTTCACATGTCCAAATCTATTAAACTGTTAGCATATATAAACTTTTTCTGGAACAACACTGTCCATAAATACGACACTTTGAAATTGTATAGGTTTAGAAAAGTCTGGAATGTGAAAATATACATCCAGAATATCTTTATCGTAACCCAAAATAATTGTGTTTATTGTGTGGAATCTCTTCTGATGGTCTTATAAAAGTTTTGGTAACAACAGGATTCACATCTGTATGCAAATGACTCTCACATACAGTTGCCTGAACACGACTTTCTGTTGCACCCAAATTTTCTCTTGAAATCGCTTCATTACTCTAATCATTCTCTGATTGATGATCAAGCTCAAAAAAATTGTCGTTCTAAGCAAGAACAAGTTCAGAATTCTTCTTTTGTAATTCATGCAGTTCATCTCGCTGAAACTGAGACTCCAGCGCCAAGAATTCAATTTTGCTTTTCGCATTTTGCAAACATGACTGGATTCCAGAGAGTGTGTCCTTGCTGACTTGGACAATAACTTTGAAAAAAAAGGGTGTCGGAAACCAGTGAAAATGCACCCAATACAAACAAATTTACGATGGTTTAACTAACTGTATTTGAAATCATAACTTTAACTTCACATAAAGGGTGTCGGCTACCACCGAAAATGAACCTGATACAAATAAATTTATGATGATTTAACTAGGTGTCTTTGGAACAATAACTCTAACTTCACATATTCAATTCAGACTTTGAAATTTCAACTTTAACAAATTTTATGGTAAAAAACACAAATTTCTTCCAAAATTATCTTGTTGAGAATTTGAACCTGTGACCTTCAATGCACCAAATATAACAACACAAGTTTTTCTAATCACAATACCCTTTTCTTCTTCTTAATTTCATATCCATAAAAAATCTATTATTTAAACTTCAAATAAATCAAAATCAAAACTTGATTTCGTTCTTGTGTAGCCAGCAAAACCTCAAACTTGATGCCATTCTTGTGTAGCCCAACAAAACCGCAAAAACTTCTTTTCTGCACTTGCCACCAATCAAAATTACTCCATTTAATGAAAATAAGAGTAGAATGACACTATTTTTTCCTTATAAACCATTTCTCAAAAGCTTTCCCAAAATATATGCCACTAATTAATTCTAAAAAATGCTTTAAAAAGCACCACGATTTTTTTTTTCACTTCAAGTAAAAAATTA
This sequence comes from Pinus taeda, assembly GCA_000404065.3. Lineage (NCBI taxonomy): Eukaryota > Viridiplantae > Streptophyta > Pinopsida > Pinales > Pinaceae > Pinus > Pinus taeda. Next base: position 64,177 of record APFE030230442.1, read on the forward strand.
TTTAATGTTATTTATGCACTAGTGATTGTGCCAAACCTAAGAGTTGGTCCCACGCACTTACTTTTATCTCAACTCCTTTTAACTTTGAAAAGTAAAGTTTGTTGGTTGACTTTAATATTTTTAATGGTTAATTTTACATGTGAAAATTATGGCAGCATCCTACTCAATGAATGAGAGTTACTCATTACTCCTCGGTATTTTTTATTCCTTTATCAATTTAAAGAAAAATTTCATGGTTGTCTCAAAAATTAGCATTCACATTACAAATTGTTATTTAAATAATTTTCAAATTTCACCACAATTTAATGTGAATCCCATTTCTTCGATGCTTACCAACTTCTTCCACGTTACTCCCCTTGAAAATTCTGTATCAAACTCTTTCTCCCTCACTTTTGCACAAAATCCCTTTCGAACAGACCTCACTCACCTTCCAATTCTTCATTGTTGTCATTATTTTTCACCATCAAAGGAGTTGTATACAACAGGCCCTGATGACTTAAAACAACTCTACGTCAAAACAGAAATTTCAACAATGAAAGTTTGGACTGATATTCCACTTCAACAACTTCAAATGACTTCAATGCTGCAAAAAATTGTTGGAATCTACTAAATTCGCAGTCACACTCCTCTGAAGAACAATTCGATATTGAACCTGCCTATTCTTGGTCAAACTCAAATTCATAGTCACATTCCTTTGAAGAACAATTCGATATTGAACCTACCTCTTCTTTGTCAAACTCCTGCAATGCACACTGATTGAATATCGGTCAAATTTAAAATAAATAAAAAAACAAAAAATATCACTACCAGATCAATATTTTGAAAATTAGATTCATCACGGAAGATCTGATCAAATTCTAGAATAGATCAGTGATCAGTTTTCACAAGTTAAATGTTATGATTTTGACCTACGAGAAGATGCCGAAATACCAAATATACGAAGAAATAAAACCCAAAACACAGAACAAAATGAGAAATAACAACATGTATTTTATTATTCAAATATGAAAGAAATGCTCACTTGCCTCTTCGAGGGGGCAACCTCAAATAGAGCAGGGCTCGATTACAAAATAAGACACAAAGCTCCTCAATGGGGAGTATCTATCCTTTATATAGGATTCATACATGCAATACCATGGGTCAGTACCATGGTTCTCTTAATACCAACTATCTAATACCATGGCCCGTTTGCAATTAACTGTGGTCCCTTTCTTTAAATGCGGGTCCACCACTTACAATTATTAATATGGACTTTATTGACTCTTTAACTAACTATAACTATGACTCAAACCTATTACATAAATAAGGGGGTTAGGGTTGGACCTGTTGTGCCCTACAACAACCCCCCATTTCATATCATTATTATCCCAAAACAATAATATGAAATGGGTCCCTTTTTAATTTTGATTTTAATTGGTATCAACTTAGTTTTATTCAAAAAGGTCCGAAAAAATAAAATAAAAAGTTACCAAAAACCTTTTCGAATAAACCAATCAAAAAACCTTACACATAAATGATTAATATTTTGTCATTGCGATAAAGCAATCGCAAGATCGCATATCGCAATGACAAAGGAAACACAACTTAAGGACCCAATGGTTTTCTCTGATGTGAAATTGCAATCAGATATCGGCGATAATGAACTAGCGCGATAAAACTCCTTTTTGTTCCGACGCGATGCGATATCGCTATTGGATATCGGCGATAATGAACTAGCGCGATAAAACTCCCCTTGTGCTTCGATGCGGTGTGTGTTATGAAACCAGCTCAAGAAAAGATAGAAAAGATAGATCAACGCCTTAGAATTCAGCCTCTTCGAGGGGGCAACCTCCTTTACATTACATAAATGAACAATTCTTGGATGATACAAATGAAAAGACCTCCTTTCTATATATAGGAGTCTAAGGGGTCATAACATAACCAGATCCGACATAACAATAATAATGTAAGGGCACAATAATAATAATAGTGGGCTTCTATGGGGCACAATAGTAACAATATGGGCACTACATGGGTACATCAATATAATAAGTGGTTTGTACTAATAACAATAAGGGGTGAGACTAGTAGTATAGGGGCCTAACATGCCCCTCTCCTTCAAAAAGTGTTGTCCTCAACGCTTGAGTAGTTCTTGATGCTTCTGTATAAAATTCTTGTCGTCCCACGTGGAATCTTTTGCTAGTAAGTACTTCCACCTAATGAGATACGTTGAAATTGATCGATTTCTTAGCTGCTCCATATGAGGATTCAGTGCATCCTATAACCTGACTCTAGAAGTAGAATCTGCATCTGCCAGGCGTGCATTTTGTGATTGTATCCATGCCTGCACTGTGGCATCATCTCGTTTTATAGATGGCCCTGCTGATGAAATTGATGAATGCACCAACACTGGGGTATTTGCAGACAGATTAGAACCTCTTTGATGTAATGCTAGCATCTTGCCATGCCGTAAATTAGCTAAACCATTTAAGTCCTGCTTAGCATGTTCTTGACTACTTGCGACTTGATGTCCCTGCAAAACTCTCGATCCAGCTTGATAGTTGCATAGAGAAGAGCTTACTGTGGTGACTGCAATATTTGTACCAGGAGAACTACACCCGTGTTTTGATGCATCACTTGCTTTTCTGGCAACACCATGCGCATCACTGTCATTTGTCATATTTTCAGATTTCATTACCTGAAGACTGGCAATGGACCTTGAACCATCAGCCTGCTTTAATGAGGCCCCATGCATGAGTGTGCTATTTCTTGAGACCATTTCAAGTAATCTGGACTGTGTTACTTCTGAACCAAATTTTGTACCTGCAAGGGCTAGGTCACTGGATGTGGTAACAGTTAAACCTGACTTTATGGAGCCTTGTTTTACTTCCAGAGAAGGCAAACTAGCTCTTCCATCACCACTAGAATTTAATGTGCCATGCCCAA
>APFE030230443.1:0-14689 GCA_000404065.3 Pinus taeda
TTTGAGAGTGTTTCGGCCTCATTGGATTTCATATGGAGAAAGTAGAATTTTAGATTTCATTCAAAATCCAGCAGACTTATCAGTTTTTCAAGATTTCAGGATTGGAGGATTCAATGTTTCCATTGAATTTTGTCATGTATTAAGGTATGGAACTCGTATTTAATCAAGAGCACCAATCCTTCTATGTATCTTGATGTTAGTGACATTGGTTGTCGAACTCCTCTGGGATTCGCTCCCAAACCAGGAGCTTCTGAAAATGTCGCTCCCGCTCCCGTTTTCGCTCTCGCTCCCCACTTTCGCTCCTACTCCCAAGTAACACTGAGCCAAATGATGTTGGCAACTCTAGCAGTAGCCAGTAGTACTGGTCACAGACTTTTGTTGTAGAGGCCATTTATAGCCTCCTTGGTTATGTGTTTTTGTTTTGATCTCTATTTCATCATCGTGTATGTATTGGACAGTGCACTGGGTGCCATTTTGATATAATGGATATATTCATGAGCCTACTTTGATCATATGTTGTCTTCTATCTATATTCTAATGCTGTGTGTTTGGAAACATGAATGAAAATCTTTAAAATTATGTGTTTTATAAAAAATAAATATTTAATGTATTTTTTACAACGACCGAGTCATTGAAATCGAGCCGACCGAGTCGATATCGAGTTGGAGTCGGAGTCGGAGTCGACCCTTGGCCGAGTCGGAGTCAGAGTCGGAGCTTTAAAACATTGGTTTTTTCCCACAGAGACTATTAATTTCCATAGCACTGTACAGATTATGTTGGTTACTCACACAACAATGTTAAATACAGATACTTTGCCTTGGCCTACTCTGTTTTGTCTCTAGGTGATTCAACTTTCAACTTTCAATGACATTTCTGGATGTTTCTGTATTACTTCATCTCCGGTAATAGCCTTAATCTCCTTTCTTAGTTTTTGTTTAATTTCTATTTCATCCATGGACCATGATAGAAAATCCTCTGCCATCAATTATACATTAGCCACAGAGCAGATACAGAGTCTTATAAATTTGATTCAAAATTATTTCCCAATTGAATTGATTCAGTTATATATATGCTTTCTTGATAATTTAAACTTTATTCCTTTGTGTTAAACTAATGCAAAGTGGTGCCATCGTGACTGTCTTGTTTATGGTGAACAGACTCTAGAAATCTTAGATACAAACTTCAATAGCTTTGCTCATGTCTATCAGAATTCTGGAATAGTCATATCCCTGTACTGATATTATATTCCACTTGGCATTTTTTTTGTCATCCACACATTAAGAAAGCGGAAAACAAATACATGCATGTGCATTTGCATTTAGAATGCATGTGGACTTTGATTTAGGACTTAGTGTGTGCTCTCTGCTCTATGTTGAAACAATTTCACTTCTCTTTCCTTAGTAGCTAGGATTTTCACTGCAAAAAGAAAGTAAACGACTATTTATCATCTTAGATTGCATATTTAGGAATTGTATATGTACATCACGCGATCAACCTTAAAGGCAAACTTCTTAAGAAAGATCAACTGTAAAATAAATTTCAATAAACATAAAAACGCTTTGGAACCCAACGCACAACATTTAGAAGTCTAGGCTAGAGACGTATTCCGGCGTCGTAAAGCCTGGTAACTATCGCTCTCATCGTAGGTTGGGTGATTCCTCCTCTTTGAAATGACAAGTGCCAGTATAGACTTGTGCTCCCACATACCGTCGAGTATATATTGGGAGACCATAGTAGGCTATATCCTTTATCCTTAGGAAGCCGTGTCTGCCGCTCTATCGATCGCAATGCACTGAACACAGCATTCGGGAAGATTGATTGCCGTACCATAAAAGTATTCTGCAGTTTTGCGATTGGTTTGGTAATCCCCCTGTCTAGATATCCAGAGTAGTCACTTTTGTTCCTTTTCAGACTCCTTAAAAGAAAAGGTCCATCTGAGCACTTGTCACTTCAAGCTCATTAAAAATCGAAGGTGACTGAGTCATCTTTACTTTTTCTCACTCTTTAAAAATTGAAAAAGCAAATTGTGTTAAAGCCATCATAAAATTTTATTTAAATCGGAATAACATCATGTTCCCTCGTTGTCTAGGGTGAGAAAATGAGTCCACCAATCAAGGATTTCCCCTTGGGGGAATCCTACTCCCTTTTCCTCTAGGGGAGATGCAGGCACCTCATATGGCTACATTATCCTTCACGGCTTGCATTGGCCCGCAGTATGGCTTTTCTCGACCTCTGTCGTTCAAAACACCTTGATCTTGAGCATAAAATCAGCACCGGATGATACTAGAGTTACCTAAATCGAGGCGCTAGAGTCTCTTTAGCTTTTTCTCGACTCTTTAAAAATTGAAAGCAATTTGTGTCAAAGCGTCATAAAATTTATTTAAATTGAATAACATCACTGTTCCCTCATTGGTCTCAGTAGGAAAGGATCCACCAATCAAGGATTTCCCCTTGGGGGAATCCTACTCCCTTTTCCTCTAGGGGAGATGTTGGTGCACCTCATATGGCTACATTGTCCCTTCCAGGGCTTGCAATTGGTCCGCCGGTATGGCTTTTCTCAACCTCTGTCATCCAAAACACCATGATTCTTGATCAATCAAATCAGCAACTAGATAATACTAGAGTTACCCCCCAACCTTCTACTTCGTTTGTTTCTCCCTCTCCTTCTTCCTCTTCGCTTGGTGAAACTATGTTTCAAAAAAAATTAACATATAAAAGTTGTTGTAATAAATATCTTTCTTCATTATGTTTACAAGCTTAGATACCCACTCATTTAGAAACAAATTCAACATGCTTCTTGCCCTTTGCCCTTTAATTCATATATTTTCAGGTAATGCTATAGGAATGTAATGAAAATTAAACATCTTACGCGAAGAAAACAACATTTTTTTGTTTTGTTTTGTACCAGAAAATGACAACAAACCGTACTTGGAATGCAATTTCCTCAAAGTTATCTGGATCAACTCATATTCAACCATACCTACAAATTGTTGAACTTGAACCAATACAATCAATGCAAAATTCAACTCCACGATATCGTACTGCAATTTCAGACGGAACACATAAGAAACACATCATGCTTCCAAAAGATTTCAATGATCTCGTAGCAACAGGCTTGCTACAAAAGGGTTCTGTTATAAATGTTAAAAGTAGGACTACCTCAGCTATCGGTCCACGATCGACTAAATAGCCATAACCCTACCATCCTATCTATTTGGCGTGCAAATGTTGACTGCCAACCAGTACTCTCCATACACGCTGTACAAAAATATATCGCCAAATATGCATCCAAAGCAGAAAAAAAATCTGAAAGGTTCCACCACATGCTACGTAGATTTGTCCTGGCTTCACCCATTGCTGACCCAGCAACATCCGCATTTCGAAAATTTCTTGCAGAAACCCTTGTTGATCGTGACATTGGAGCACAAGAAACCTGCCATATGCTGCAAAAATTACAATTAACATTATGTAGTCGACCATTCATTTCTTTAAATGTAAACCAAAAAATTCTTATGCGCCTTCCACAAACGAACACCACCTCCACTACATCCCCACACATCATAGATACATATATCCAGCGCCCTTCTACCCTAGAATCCACATCACTAATAGAATTGGCAAGATCCTGGTCATATGATCCTCGTCGCAAAACAAACAAATGGAAACAAAGACCTACAAAAGAAATTGTTCGGGTCATACCACGTTACACCTCCATACCATCCACAACAGAGCCTTGCTACGCTGACTTTTGCAGGGTTGAACTTATGCTATACAAACCTTTTCGCCATATCGTACAAGATATAGGAGATTTTGCTGCAAAATTCATCGCAAATTGGCAAACATTTCGTCCATTCTACAAACCTTGGCATCAACACCGCACACTATCTGATATTGAATCTATCACAAATGATACCTCAACTATTCATGAAACCAATCCTCCAGACACCATGGAAATAAATGAATGGGAATTACTTTCCCAATTACACCCTACAAATGAGCTTCTCATAAATGACCTTGACATGCTTGGTCTTCGTGGCTTTGATGACACCCATAACTGGAATCATACCACTATCCCATTGGATCTAAAAAATAATGCCATACAATTCATTGAGAATAGCCACTCCATCCACCGCATTCTTCAAACACATCAACATATCCTGGCGACCCTTACTACATTATCTCCAATGCAAAGAAAAGCTCTAAATATTATTTCTAATCATTTTGCTAAGGAGGATTATTTACCCGCTCTCAGAATGATAATACAAGGCACTGCTGGTACAGGAAAATCCCTCCTTATTAATTGCATCAAAGATATGCTCATAAGCCTTGCAAGCCTTGAGCCTTCACCGGTCATGCTCCTCGCCCCTACAGGGGTTGCTGCCTTCAACATACAAGCATCAACAATCCATTATGCTCTGCACCTTCCTATAAAGGATCTTATGCCCTTAGAAGCTAATGCTCTTGCAAAATTCCAAGAAGAACTCAGGAATATAAGATACATACTAATTGATGAAATGAGCTTCATTGGGCCAAGCTTCTCAACCATATGGATGAACGTCTTCGAGAGGCATTTCCACACCAAAGAAACACTCCTTTCGGTGGTTGTTCCATTATATTGGTTGGTGATCTCGGTCAGCTACCACCCGTCAAAGACATACCTCTATATGCAGGGATGAGCCACAAAAGCGCACCGTGGAACACCTTCAACAAAGTCATCACATTAGACACAATATTTCGTCAACAAGGCGACAACATCGCACAGGTTACTTTCAGGAACATTCTCCAGAACATTAGAGATGCAAATCCAACAGTCGACGACTACAACGTACTCGTGTCGCGCACAGATTCCTTTTTATCAGAAGAAGAAATATGTTCATTCCATGATTCCATGCATCTATTTCCAACAAATGCTCAAACAATGGTCCATAATAAGCAAATGATGAAATCTCTAAACACTCCTAACGCAAGATCCATTGCTGAAGATGACAACACATATACCAGCATTTCCTCAGAAGACGAGAAACTTGAGCGAATTGTATTACTATGCAATGGCGAAAAAGTTATGTTGACTTCCAACCTTTGGGTTTCAGTCGGACTTGTTAATGGTTCCCTTGAGGAAATTGTAACCATCTTTTACAAAGAATCAACTGCACCACCACAAATTCCAACATTTGTTGTCGTAGATTTTCCCAAATACATTGGGCCTCCTTGGGATAAAAGAAACCCCACTCACTTGCCTATTCCAGCAGTAAAAAGAAATGGATGTGCACAAATTCCACTGAAGATGGCTTGGGCTTTAACCATACATAAATCTCAAGGTATGACACTTCCAAAAGCAACAATTGACATTGGAAAAACAGAACGTCAAGGTCTCACATTCACGGCTATTTCAAGAGTACCTTCTCTACAAGGTCTCTGGATTAGCCCCGCATTCAATTTCGATCGTTACAGTAAAATGAAGGACAACAAAAACATTGCTCGCAGAAAACACGCAAAAGAAATTCTTTGTTCAATACCGCCTCCAGATAATCTGCTCCAACCCATACTTTAACATCGTCAAAAGGTTTCCTCCATTTATTTACCTCATTCTATTTCATAACATACTTTTCATATCTTTCAACAACAACCAACTTTAATCAATATTAACAATTAAGCAAATATTAGAATGTCTTTATATTATCTATACATCTCATTCTAACATTTTCTTTCTTTTGCAACAGGACACATGGACTCAGAAATAGCATACCTAAGCAACTACAAGTAGAATGGCAGGCAAAAAAATGCATCTCCAACTACGCATTAACCTCCAATGGTGTTCAATATGTCGTTATTCACCATGCATCTTCCACTAACAATACTTAAATCCCCATAGCAAAGGTAACTTCATTTCCATTCATTCCAAATTCATTCTAACACAACTCACCTGCAAAGTATTACTAATAAATTTCCGCAGTTGATTTACATATTACTAATTCTAACAAAATATACATTTTGCAGGTCCATTACTGCTTCTTCAGGTCTTCGATGCCTCCAACATGTTTTCATACAACTTCAAATATGGAATGACAAGCACAATGTTCTTTAGAATATTATATTCCTTCTCGAACCTCTTCTGTTACAATTCACTGTTTGTATTTTCCATTTCAAACTTAAAAAAGGATGTTTCAAGATCAAATACCGTTTTGATGGTTTGTGTCCTCGCAACTATTTGTATTTTCCATTTCAAACTTAAAAAAGGATGTTACAATACACTATTTGTATTTTCCATTTCTCACTTAAAAAAGGATGTTTCAAGATCAAATACCATTTTGATGGTTTATGTCCTCACAACTATTTGTGTTTTCCATTTCAAACTTAAAAAAGGATGTTTCAAGATCAATACCATTTTGATAGTTTATGTCCTCACAACCAATTCATTGTCAATGGGTTTTAACATATTTTGTTGACAAAATCAATTGATTTTAATGAATATAATACATGTTTTCAATATATCTTCATATTAATTTAATTTCTCGTTTCAATAATGATTTCTTAAATAACCCTATCCAAATCAATATGGATACCCGGTTGTTGTTCGCATGGATTCATTCATTTATCTTCACCTTCAACTCCACAATTTTTACCAACTACAAACAAAGGTCTCTAAACAAGTTCAATGCATATTTATGGCTACTTGCATTCCATTTCAACTGTTTTCGGCATGGCTTCCTCAAATTAAAACTCAAAATCATCGACCCTTGCTTTCAAAAAAGCCCACAAAAGCCCATTCACATTTCAATATTCTTCCACATACTATGCCTTACGGCGTTTCCTTTGCAACAGTAGGTGCAAATGCTAGTAATAGTATTATTATCTAATATTACAATAACAATATTATTTTCTTTTCTTGGTCAAGTAAAAGTGGAGCCTTCTATTAACCACTAGAAATGTTACATATATTACATGTCTTTACAAGTATAAAGACCAACAAGGGTTAACCCAATGAAGATTAACTCGAAACAAACCTGAAACTTTATACTTTAATCTTACATCTAAACCTCCACCCATTATCCATTCGATAAGACCCCAGTGATCCAATAGTCGTTAAAGAATTCGCTTCGGAGATATGCATGACTTTTACCAGCCTTACGGAGCCGACAGGGTAAATAAACTGTCAATGTATAAAACTTCAGGTCCATTCTTGGACTTAACCTCCTCCCATGTTGAAACTCGATATCCCTTCGATCCAGATCCCATAAGATCCAACGGTCACGAACATTATCGCCTAGGAAACATGTGCCCCTTTTACCTGGTTCACGGATCCGATAAGGATTATGAGCCATTGGTCTATAAATGTTCGAGTCCGATCTGAGACTTATCCTTCAATTACTTTTAGAACTCAATATCCATACAATTAGGTCCCTGTTGATCTGACGGTCCTCCGAGATATCAAATCAGAAACTTGCATGGTCTTTACCCTCTTTACGGATCTGATGAAGAGTATGAACCGTTGATCTAAAAATCTTCGGGTCCACTTGAATAGTTAACCTTCGATCACTTTCCCACCTAATAGCCATTTGATGGAGAAGGCTATCAATATTTGTGGTTGGCGACCTGCTAAGAAGCCTGTTGTTTACCAAGTGCCCCTCCCCTATAGAAAGCTTTGTTTTACGCATTTTTGAGGGATCAACTGTTAAGAAAGACTTTCACTTCCGCTCACTTGCTTCCACTAGTCTTCTTTCTTGTTCATTCCTAATAGTTTGGAAGTTCTCCATGTCTTTGGTCGCCTATGTTTGACAATCTTCACGCAATTTTCCCGAGGGTGTCGAATCCCAAGCATACTTGCTGTAACTTTCTTTGCATAACACTCCTTCATTCACAAGACGATCAGCTAGCATATTGACTTTTCTTCGCACATGAACGAAGCTAACTGTTATCAGGGTTTGTAGGTGGGTATAAACGCGTTGAAACACTTGCAAAAGCCGCCAATGTTTTGAAACTTTTCCCGGTGCTTTTCCATTACATATCTTCTTGGCCGCATTAATAATCAGTTCAGAGTCTGTTTCAATGATGGCATTATGTAAATTTGACTCGATCAGTATTTCCAGGCATTGCTCTAAGACCATGAGCTCCGCCATGTTATTAGTGGCAGTCCCCAAATGACTGTGAAAGATATCCTTAATGCACCTCTGCTCATCTCTGATAACCCCTCCAAAACCAGTCATCCCTGGGTTACCTTTAGAGGCTCCATCTATATTGAATTTCAAGAAACCATGAGGAGGAGGTTGCCAGAAGTCTTTACCAGCACTTATCTGACTCCCACCCTTGTATATGCTCTAGGGAACTAGTGAATGGAGACCCAACTGTAGCAGTATACGAGCGTCCTGGGGCAGAGTAGGGTCCTCAAGAGGTCTTCCTAAAAGGGCTCAAACAGTGTCTTTGAGCTGTCTTAATATTTGTGTAATAATGTTTTGGGTTGAGCCAGTTTTATTCTTGAAAACCCTGCCATTACATTCTTTCTAGACATCCCAGATTAGAAGCTTGGAACCAGAGTCCAAGCTTTGTTGATGATTTCATTCCCTGAGAAGTCTTTTCTCCAATTCTTCATAGTGTTGGTAATACTGAGTCTGTCCCTGTCAGTCTGCCTGAAGATTGAGGCCACCCAATCCCACAAGGTAGAGGTGAAAGGGCAGAGGTTGAGTAAGTGTTCCATCGTCTCCTCTTGTGAACCACATAGATGGCATTTGGATGGGCCAACAAAAACCCTTTTCAGAAGATTTTCCCAAGTTAGAATTTTCTTTTGTTGAACCAACCACATAAACAACTTTATTTTCATCCAATGCTAGTGCTGCCAAAGGTCCTTCCATACCTTATTAGGGTTTTGATAATCAAACCCTAGGGCTATTCGTTTAGCTTCTTTGAGGTTAAAGTTACCTTTTGTGTTTCTTCCCCATCTCAGTTGGTCAGACGAGAATGATACCAAAATCTTCCTCTGTTCCAAGTCCCGAGCAAGAGAGCCTGCCTGAGCTTTCAAAGGGCTCTCTTCACTGTAGCCCAGATCCTTCCATATTCTCCATTTACCATTGTTCTTTTCCTGATCCTAGAAGTCACTTACCATGCATAAGCCTTTGTTGTCAGTGTCATTCTTGAGAGCGGTAAGTTCTTCCCTAAACAAGTTTGGTTCCTACTGCCAGTTGTCCTCCCAAAATCTTGCCAGGTTCCCAGCTCGGATCTCCCAGAAGCTGTGCTGCTGGACAAGGGGTTCTGTTTTCCCAAGAAAGATTCCAAATGTGGGAGCCCTTGATAAGCCCAGACATTTGGATATGATCCCTCTCCTACCAATTATTTTCGTATTTCTGTCTCCAAATCTTGGCCCAAGGGGTTGCCGATTCCTTCAGCCACCTCCACCAAAGTTTTGCACCCGAAACTCTGCTGAGGGTTTCACTATCATGACTCCCCAAACCACCATGGGCCTTAGGTTTGCAGATCTTGTCCCAAGCTACTAAAGCCCATTTTTTTTCTCTTCCCCTTTGCCCCAACAAAAATCTCTTTGAATGTTCCTGATCTGTTGCATAACTCCTATTGGAGCAGGAAGAGCTGACATCATAAAAATGGGTATGGCATGCAGGACAACCTTTGTAAGCACAAGGCACCCTGCCAAATTCAAATATATGCATGTCCATTTCTTGATCCTATCTTGAAGTTTGTTAATTACATGCTCCCACACTCCCCTACTTAGAGGTTTGTCCGTAAGAGCGATTCCAAGGTACTTAGAAGGTAACTGATCCCTTTGAAACCCTAGAATTCTTGTAAAGTTTCTCTGAATAGCAATGTCAACATTAAAAAAGAAAACTTTTGATTTGTCAAGGCTTACCTTTGTAACAGCAACCATAGCAAAGTTGTTCAAGATTTGTTTAAAAGCTTTGGCTTCCTTGACTGTGGGAATTCCCTGCAGCATAGTATCATCCACAGATTGTTGGTGAGTTGAAGCAGCTCCATCTATGGTAAGTTTCAATCCCTGGATTCTTCCTTCAGCACTTGCACTTTTTATCGCTCTGCCTAGCCCTTCCATCATGAGCACAAAGAGGAAGGGGTACAGCGGATCTCCCTACCTGAGACCCCTAGAAGGTATAAAGGTTTTTGAGAGTGACCCATTAAGCAAGATTGAAAAACTAGCCGTGGATAACAAGGCCATAACCCATCTAATCCAGTTTTGGTCGAAACCATAACCTCTCATCACTGCCCTGATGTAAGACCAGCTTAGCTTGTCATAAGCTTTCGCTAGGTCAAGCTGTATGATCATACCAGCTTGCTTATTTTTCTTAAGAGAGTGTACCACCTCATGAGCTTATATGATGTTATTGAGAATCTGTCTTCCTTCCACATAACCAGTTTGCTCCTATGATACAAGAGCTGGAAGAAGGGGCTTGAGTCTATTAGCGATCACTTTGGAAATAATCTTGTACACCACATTACATAAAGCTATGGGTTTGAATCTGTCTGATGTCATAGTTTTTTCCTGCTTTGGAATCAAATATATGAAAGAGGCATTGAGAGCCTTCAAAACCGTTATGGATCTTCTGAAGTCTTCCACTAGATCAAGGATGTCTTGTTCAACTGTTTTCCAACATGCTTTGAAGAAGTCCACATTGAATCCATCCGGGTTAGGAGCTTTCCCATTTTGCATATCATTGATAACTTCACTAACCTCATCTTTAGACAGTGGCCTATTAAGATTGTGATTGTCTTCCGTTGTTACAAGCTTGGGAATGTACTTTGTGAAATTGTTAATGAACCATGACCTGTCTAAGAGAGGCTCCTTTGTAATTCTAAGGAAGTGTTGAACTAGGACAGATTCCATTTCTTTGTGGGAGACAAGCTCTTTCCCTTGAAAATCTTTGAGTTTTGAAATTCTATTATGTGACTTGTGATCCAAAGTTGATTTATGAAAAAACTTTGTGTTTCTTTCCCCTTCTCTAATCCACTGCACTCTCGATTTTTGCCTCCAAAATATCTCCTCTTGGATGCACCTATCTTCCCATTCCTTCTGAAGAGAATCAGCTTGAGTTTTCCTTTCCTCGGTAAAACCATCTGTGATTATGATTTGATTAATCCCCTGGAGTTTCTGTTCAACTTCTCTTTTGGCTTTAAAAATATTACCAAACTCTTTTTTATTCCAATCTTTGAGTCTGGATTTGATGTGTTTAAGTCTTTGTTGCAGCATGAATATTTTAGTGCCTTGAATGGGCAAATCTTCCATCCACCATTTGTCAATATTGCTGGTGAAGTCAGGGTGAGAGAGCCAGAGATTTTCAAACCTAAAAGGTTTGTTCCTCAGTGTACCCATAAAAGTGGCTTCAAGCTGGACACGCCAGTGGTCCGAGCCTCCAAAGGGAAGTATTAGAGCTGACATGTCAAGGCTTGTGAGAAGGAGGTCCTATGAGATTATGAATCTATCTAGTTTAGAGGCAACTTGAGAAGCCCGTCGTCTCTTATTGTTCCAGATAAAAGTGCCATTTATTGTTTCAGCATTCACTAGTCTCATTTTATTTATGAAGTTCTGGAAGGCAATGGAGTCTCTGCCTAGTGTTCTAGTGCCACCTTTTTTCTCTGTAAGAGAATTGATCATATTGAAATCCCCCGCCAGAATTCAGGGCATATCAGGCTATCTCTCTCTCAGCTTTTCAAGGGAGGTGAAAAGCTTGATTTTGTCTTCTGGTTTTTGAGGACCATAGACATTTGTAGTCATGTAAGTCTCCCTATCACCCAAAGGTTGAATCACCAGCGATTGATAGTTCCTGGACGCTTCGGCATCTAGGATTCCAAGTTTCTGGGGATCCCAAAGCGTAAGAATCCCTCCTGTCAAGTTATTTGCCTTAACCTCTAGATACTCATACTTTCTTAACCATTTTCTATGTACTTCTCTGATCTTGCCCATCGAACTCTTAGTTTCTTAATAAAAACCATATTTGGTTTTTCTTCTTTTATTCTACTGCTAAGATTTCTTTGTTTCCTTTTACTTCCTAGGCCCCTAATGTTCCAGGTTGTAAGCTTCATTAAGAAAGGTTTGTAAAGGAGTACTTGGTGATATCTCTCATCTTACTTGAGTTAATCATGAGTTTTCCACATTCGGTCAACAACTCATTCTGTCTTTTTCTTCCTCTTTTCCTACCTGGATTCTTGGAAGAGTGCCTTGGTGTTTCCTCCATTGTTTTCATCCCTCTATTCTTCTGGTTGTCATGGTTTTTCTTGACTCCAAAGCCCTTCGATTGGGATCTCCAGAGGAAGAGCTGTTGAACCCTGTCAAACTCCTCCTTTGGCAGGGAGTCAACCCCTTTGGCAATACCCTGCTCCATAAACTTTTCTAGATCTAAGTTCTCGCTCTAAAGAATCTCCTGCAGTTCATGATCCTCCATTCCCGCCTCACTTGGGGTCATCTCATGGTCCCTACTGAGCTCCAAAATGCTCGGTAGATCATCGTTTTGTTGGTTGTTCTCTGGTATATCCTCCATGCTAGCATCCCTATCCTTCTCATTGGTATTAGTCTCCGATTCCTGGTTTACCCTGTTGTTTCCAACTTGTTCTTCTAAGATTTTGAAACTATTGTGGCTCAGTTGCCCGTCCTCGTTAATTTTCTTTTGGTACCGCTTTCCTCCTTTCCCTTTGCCCCCACCTTAGTGAAACCCTCGGGATCTTTAATTGTGGTGGTTTTTGTGTTGCTCTCTAGTTTGTTTGATGGACAGTCTAGGTATAGGTGCCCGTGTTCATGGCAGTTATGGCACCTGAGTGGGACATGTTCATAGTCCACCGCCTGCATCCATTCTTCATCATACACTTCTAAAATGATCTCGTTCAGAAATGCCCCAGATAAGTCCATTTCCACAAAAAATCCAGGGAAATGAAGTGTATTTACCTCTTAGAGTCGCATCTGATATTTTTATAAAATGCCCTAGTTTATTGCCGATAGCCTTTAGAGACTTCGGCAACCAATAATTTAAAGGAAGGGAGTATAGTCTTATCCATACTGGTACTGAAGTGAACGTTTCTCTTTCTGGGACAAAATTCATCACCCATGGTCGCATGTAAAGGCCTGCAGCAGTGTAAAAATAGGGTCCTTCCCTGAACATTCTGTTTTTATCTTCCAAGCTCGTGAACACAATCGTAAAGAAGCCCTTGGATCCAAGGTGAAGGTTTATTTCCCCCTTTGGTTTCCAGTGGTTCTTTATCCATGCGTGTAAGGCCTTCTCCGTCGCCCAAATCCCCATAAATTTGCATATAACCGCGTGTTTCACTATGTGTTCTCTATGCACCTTAAGCACTGGGTCACTTAAAACGACTCGAGGAATAATGGTCGACTTGGGTTTATAGACCCCGGTCGCACTCATAGGTGCAGCTTTCTGACTGCTACCCTCTTTCCTCTTCTCCCTGTTATCTTCCTCATGATTTTCTTTCTGTCCGTAAGGTTTGATATTTCCTGTGTTAATATCCTTAGTTATCACCTCCGATGGTTTCTTGAAGCGATGCCGACCAGTTCCCTTGCTTCTGTTCGCGGCTATTTCACTGTAGGAGGGAGCAGAACTCCCTTCTCCACGACCCGCCATGGTTACCAACGGCCAAGCCCTAACTCAAACCCTAGTTCAGATTGCAGAGCCACTAGTGGTTTTGCAATTTTTCCTCATAATAATATTATTTTATCATTATAATAATATATTATTAATTATTATATTAATATTAGAAATATGTATTATTATATAATAATTGAATGTTTATTATATTATTATTATTTAATAGTAATTATTAGTTAATTAATTAATTATTAATATAATATTAGAAATACTTTATTATTTATATAATATTGATTTATTTATTATATATTATTATATTATATAATTAATTTTAAATAATGTAATATAAATATTGAATTTTTTAGATTAATAAAACTTATGGATTGATATTATAAACTAAAGGTTTAATAAACTCAAAGGGTTAATATTAAAACTCCAAGGAATTATAAACCTAAGGGAATAATATTAACACGAGGGATAATAAACCTACGTTTTATATTCCCTAGATTTTTAATATTAATCCCTTTGGTTTATAATATCAATCTCTAATTCAGGGTATAATATTTTTCATAGGTTTATAATATCTTTAGATACAATATAAATCATGGTCATCCAAAAGTTTAAATCCCTGATTACGTAGGATGCTCACACAAAGTTATGCAGAACTATTCATTAAAATGAAATGACAAAACATATTGATGAGTCAAGCTTGGTAGAGGAAAACAATTCCCTTGAATAGTCGGTACGAAAATATCAAGCAACTGATTTAGTAGCATTAGCTTGCTACAAAAGTGATGTCATATGTTAAATAGAAAAAATGGCTTGGTGGTATGTTAACTAATGGTTACTACAAAGACGAGAACTTCAGAAGTTCAAGGATTTAAAAAAAGAACAATATACGGACGATTCAATCAACTTTCCAAAAAAAGAAGCAGCTATGCTCCAAGAGACAATTAGACCCAATTTCAGAAATATCTAGGTGGATTAAGATATATACAAGCTTTACTCGATATTGCTATAATACCAATCAACGAGAAGATCCATGCTCTGGGAATGTAGAACTTTGGTATTCGACAATTTTGCTTGGTTGAGTACAATTGTGATCCAGATCTCATGGATATCCCAAAATTCCAGCCAATGATGAT